>CM050205.1:29990000-30235000 GCA_027475355.1 Coilia nasus | reverse complement strand
CCTTTTTCACAAAATCTGTTCTGTAATACTACTCTTAAAATATAATCACTTCTTACTGGCAACACAGTAGTGTGTTTCAAGTGACGAGAGAAAAACAGTGTTTTACAGCCACAAACACACAAAGACTACAAATCCAGGCAAGTTTAGTGCTGAAATTAGCCACTAAAGCGTACATTTCTGCAAGAGAACCCTAAAGCCATTCTCCAACATAGATTTTATTCACATGGTAATTACGTGGCGAGATTTGTTTTCCCCCCTTTATTGAATAAACACTTCATTTGTCAGGTGCAGTAAGCGCCTGCTTCTGAGGCCCAGCAGGAGGATGCATGCAAGCAAAGAGACGCTGAGGAAGAAAGCACAGTGGTGCCAATGACTGCAGGTGGTGAAACACACCATCAACCCCAAACCCTTCACAAAGAGGTCCTAACTTTGCTATTTCCCCTTTATTTTTGCCTTTTTTTTTTTGGTTGAAAGTGTTGGGTTGGGCAGGTGTGCTTGTATTGCATTGCCTTTTAAAGGCACTTTGCGTACGATTCTGGGCAGAATCTGCACTGCAATTAAATTAAAAACAACGAAAAGCGCTGTGCCCTCCTCCAATGACAAGGGACAAAACACAAAATCAAAACGTAAACAAAATTTGCAAGATGTAAGCAAAATTTAAAACGCAAATCAGTATCAGTACAGTTGAAATCAGTATTTTATAATTTAACATCTTTCCATGTCTCTGGTGAGAGATCTGTAGCCTGGTAAACCAGCCCCTCGTACCTCATTTCATTTTGTACAGAAGGTCTGGCAGTGCTGTATTGAGAAACGTTTTCTTCCTGGAGGTGTGGACTCTGCTGAAGTTTAAAACAAGTGGCTCTGCCTTTACCCTGGTCATCACGTATGCAATTAGCCTGCCTACGCACTACAATTCAAATGTAGCAACGTCAATGTCAGCGCTCACGAACACTCCCCCTGCTTGCTGATTGGCTAGGATTGGCTTCTACCTAATACAGCAATGTTATGTTACGGCCAGACCCTCTGTACAAAATAAAATGAACTACGAGGGGCAAGCTTACCAGGCTAACAGATTAGGACCATACTATAAATATTAGAATTACTTGCCATGCATTTCTTACATAGAGCACCTTTAAAACTTACCAAATGCCTGCAGCAACAGAGAGCACTGACTGCTTTCAGATTATGGACAGGCGAGGGGGGGTGTGTGTGTGTGGGGGATCCTCTAAATATAGACAGCACACACGCAGACACTCCTTTGGGTGTCTTTATTTTTTGCCTATTCAAAGCCGTCTCAGGGTTCAAACCGCAGCAGGGTTAAAAAATGACGGTCATCCAGAGTGTCAGGCCTATTCATCCATCATCTTCAATTTGACATGGTATCTGACGCCTCGGGACGAGGGAGCTATGCTCTGCGTGTTTGAGCCAGAGATGTCAAGGAGCATGGAGAAAGAAAGGGGGCGCTGTAGAGAGGGGAACGAGGGGATAGAAATGGCATGGGAGAGTGTAGGGGTGCGGTGGAGGAGGAGAGGAAAGAGCTCCCGGTGAGGCCTCTGCCTTTCTTTTTCATGTTAATGTTTCACAAAAGGGCAAAAATGATGAGGGCAGTGTTCAAGAACAATGATATGCAAATATTTCAGCCCCTCGTTCTCTTCTTTTTTGTTCTGAAGCCTGACCAGTCTTTTCCGGACTTTGGATGTCATCATTAAATTACCGTTGTCTTTAAATGTCACTCCCAAAGTATGCCTGCTGTTGGGATTGGAGCTCGATGCAGTATTGATAAAGCTACCTTATGCACTCATTATCGTGGTTGATAGAGCCTGTCAGAATCTGTGATGAACAGCATTTTTTAAGGGCAAGCAGGCAAAGCCGATTACAAGTCTTGCGTTGTCACAGTGCTCTGTCTTAGATCTAAGACCACTTCCTCCAATACGTCAAGCCAAACAGGAGGTGGCTCTGATTGTGCGGTGGCTTAGGGATTTGCTGTTTGCTTTGATTTCCTTGATTATCATTTGCTGTCTTTGAAGACCACCTTAGTATTGTAAGCTTACAGAGAGAGACACACACACACAGAGCATCTGTGACCTACCAGAGAGTCTCTTGAGCTTCTTTGATTTCCCTTGAGATGACCAGTTACTCATACTTTATCCAATAATCCATGCTATCTGTGACAGACAGTATGATCTTTGGTTGCATGGTTACACAGCAAAATTACTGTTAGTCAAAACCCTGACCACAAAACAGCACCAAAAATAATTGGTAATTTAGTGCTTTCTCTAAAAAGGCTAAATCCAACTCACACACCAGTCACAAAAATACTCTTGGCTCAAGCAGGTGTTTAAAATGTGGCTGAACAACAGATCATGTATCCTGGCCTTTAGAACAGACAGACAAAAAACATTTATGACATGAAGGATTAATGAGTAATACGACAATGTCTAAATGATGGGCGACCTGTAGGAATTTAACAAAAAATATTCAGTAGACAAGATGCATGTAAAAGTATCTCAGCATTCTAGCCTCAACCTCATGGGGCAATGGTTCCGCCATCTTCCCTCCTACTTCCAGTACTGGTCTGAGATGGAGAGCCTGTACCCTTACAACTGAATATACTACCTTGAGATATTCACTGTTTCGGAAAAAAGGGATGGAAAATGGGGGAAAAAAAGTCTACAGCATCATCACGCTGTCATGAAGCAGCAAAGGGCTCCATCCTCTCCCTCATCAACGCTAGTCTATTTTCCCCACAGACGGGGGCCCATCACGGGACATTTCAATTTCAACTCTCTAAAGCAAACGCCCAGACAGCACACTATTCAATTCACTTCCCTTCACTTTTCATTTGGATTTTGCCTTTCAAAAACCCCTCCTCTTTTTTTCTCAGCCACCCTGTTCCCCACAGAAAAATCCGCAACAGCTTGGCTTGACACAACAAAAACGGCACTGGCGTGAATATGTCGTTCTCTCCTATACCCCTTAATAGACAGAAAAAACAGTCTTAAAATCCATACGGCATGTGTCACGCATGACTGCCGTCAATATGGAAGCTTGTGCTTAGATGGCGTATGTGATAATTTGCTCATCAGAGCAGCGTTTTTTGTTTTTTTTCATTCGGTTTGGTACGGAACGTTGGACTTGTGCATTGTCCTCTCACCTCACGCACCTCCAATGCATATTTCATATCCTCGCCTTTCCACCACTGACTTCGCATGAAAGACATTTTCTAGCAATGTACTGCGCTTCTGTGGACAAGCACCCTGCTCTCTTGAAATGAGCACATGATTGCCATTCCCACAAGGATTATGAGGAGAAAAAAAAACAAAGAGAGAAAGGAAAAAATGTAAAAAAAAAAAAAAAAAACATTCCTAACCTCTGATTTCACTTTCCCCACAACCTCCTAAAATTCCATATTGTGCAACTTAGATTATCAGATTGCAAGGGTTATACAATGTTGAATTCCTGTTGCAAACCTGTTTCAGAACTTTGCTGTTGTTTTTTTTAATAGGATACTTGAGATCACGATTTGTCATTAACCGTTTCGGTCCGTATGGATATCAATCTGATCCAAAAAAAATGTATTACTCTTTGATCCCCACTGAGACTTCACTCTTCACACCTTAAAAGGACCGGTGTGTGAAGCACATCCAGGCATGAATTTTAAGAGGACTGAAATGTTGGTCCTCATATTGCTTTTGCATTGGAATTGTGTGTTCCTTCCAGGCTGCACCCTCTTTTTCCCACTGGATTTGGCCCCAAGACAACTTCCCCCTCACTAACACCCCAGTGCCTCTAACACTCCCCCTCTACACACAAGTCACGACTGCAGCTCCCCACTGACCCCCGCAGGCCCTGCTCAGACAGGCACACTGATGGGCAAAGTCAACGGTGTGGTTTGACTGGTAACAGACAGACATCTGCACTGCCCGATCCAACTCCACCACCACCCCCAACCCTCAGTCAACCCCCCCTAGACCCTTGTGATTAGAGAGTATGAAACAATAGAAATGAAACGCTGGCGGCCATGTTGCACAGCTCTTGGCCTTGTGGTGAGGTGCAGAGGGAGCTGGCAATCTCTTGTAATTTTGACTATGATTAAGCAAAAGCATAAAACCCCCCCTGGACTCCGCGGGCAGGCGGCCCCTCTGCGCGTGAATATAGACGGTGCACTGAACCACGAAACAGAGCATGCCCACCTCACTCCCAGTAATCGGCACTGCCTTATCCTCATTAACTGTCATTAACACTTATTAACACTCATTTCCACGAAATCTATGCCTAATGGCTCCACAAAACGCAAGAGGAGTGCCCGCATTAATGGATAAAACACACACGCACACAGGCACACACACACACACACACACACACACACACACACACACACACACACACAGGCGCACACCTTCGCACAAGCACACATAGCTGCAGCAGCAATGGCAGCAGCAGCGTCAGACATGTCAGCTGCGCCAAGGCCTTGCACTCACCCTACAGGCTCAGTCATGCAACTGCGATACACACCACTTTCCATTAATAATTTGTGAGGTAAAGATGCAGACGATTTACCATTGAGGGATCTGGTTACAATCCAGAGAACAGTGGGAGAACCGCTGGGAATGGGGAGTGTGTGTGTGTGTGTTTGTGGGGAGGGGCAGTTTTAATCACAATATTGGGAAACGGAAAAATCCGATAAGATTTTAAGTCAATTACAGAGGCAGTTAACCACCTGCAATGCTAATATCTAATGGCAGTTTAAACTAATAGATGATTTTTTTTATTTCTTACAACTTTCACTGGATACTCCGACAAGGCCTGTGAGATCAAGTGTGCCCTTACAGGATTTCACAGGCATTTCTTAATGCTACCCGGCATCTGTCTTATGTTGGTGGGAATTAAGTAAGCAGTCATTCCCCTTAAAGGTATAAGTGCTATTGATTGGATTAAGATGATGCCTATATGCTTTCAAAACATTGTGGTGCTGGAAAACGTCCAAAGTGCCTCGCCAGAGTCATCCTTCTCTTATGGATGGTTGCTTCTGAAAGACCTCTAATGCACACATTAATATCAGCTGACAAAGGCTGTGCTGGAGGACATGGCAACATTATTTTTGTAACGAGTGCTCCTTCCCATAATATAAGCAATACGGGAGGGTTATTTTTTTTTTTTTTGGTGGAGAACCAATGATATAATTCTGTTCCGAAAGAGCTAATCCTGCAAGCAATTATAGCCTGCACAATGGTGGACCATTTTGGTCGACAAGAGCTAAAATGGAGAAATATGCAAACTGTCAGATGTGGAGTAAAGAATACCAGAGCCAATTCATTTATCTGAGGAGGTAGAAAAAATGAATAAAGGCATTTCCTGCAGTAAGTATCATGATCTTTACGAATGCTAGCTTGGATTTTCACACAAATACTCAATAGGCTCCTAGAGCTAAAAGCTCCTACAGTACATTCGCTCCGATTAGCTTTCAGGTGATTCAACAGGATTTTCCCCATCCTTCCTTTTATTCTAATCCATGTGTCCATAACTAAAAGATGAAGCACATGACTATTTTGGCAAGCAGTTATCCTCTTTCATTCAGCTTGTTGACTAGCTGAACACGAGATGTTGCAACAAAATGCACGTGCAGGAGCCAGAAACATCTAACAGAGATGCTGTCCAAAGGTCAAGGATAGGCACAACAAAGGAACTTGGCAGGCCTTACTCTTCGTGTTCAGTCTGTTCCATATGTATGTCTTGATCCTTACCCCGATTCCTGCTGCTCTGCTTGATGCAAAGCAGCAGGAAGCATAGCATATAGGGCAGATTTTTTTTCTGAACTCTGCTAATGCGAATTTAATGGGCATCTTTGTTTTATTTTGTTTTGTTTTTTTTTGTAGCTTCTTTCTATTCATTGCAAGAGAGGGGTGTGGTGGGATGAGGGGTGGTGGTGTTGTATCTTTTGTCTTCTATCCTGTACAGCTGAGAGTGGGGCTGTGGTTACAACGCGAACAGAACCCTCTCCACATAATGGGAGCAATCACTGTAAGACTCGGGGAAAAAGCAAGCCAGGCAAGATGCCAACCGCGTTACACATCCGGACAACAGCAGCAACAACAAAAACAACAACAAATCTCAGACACACTGGCACTCCAAAACAAGCGCCTACCTCCAGATGATGTACAGTACAAGCATGATTCTTTTAATCTATTGATTAGAGCAAAAAGCATTGAGTCCAATCAAATCCTCACTCAAATCTGGTCACCATTCTTGCTGTTGGACTGCTTCACTGTGATGGAGGCAAAACTGGATGAGAAAATATCACGAAGGCTTGTTGTCTCTGGCACCCCTCCCGGCACGCTGCTTAGGCGCCCAGGCTAAGGAACCACGGGACCTGTCACTCACATCTGCTACCTGCCACTGCCAGAGTGCTAAAGGGCACTTCACACGCGCTAGCGACCACAATGGTTCCTGTCTCCAGGAGTCAGGTCTTCATGACGCAGAGTGCCTCTTTCAGAACCACCACCATTACCAAAAGGGTCTTTTTTTTATGATACAGTGGTGCATTCATAGCGCAGAAGTCTGCCTGGCACCCACTGACACTACAGTATGTCTAACGTGGAAGCACCTAATCTAGTCTAGAGAGGATTTCTTTAGCACAATATGGTCCAAGAACGTGATGAGAATGAATCTATAATCTGAACAGGGGTCCTTATGGCCTTCTCAAACAGCACACACTCCCTTAATCTGCCGGTGGCGATAAAATATCTGTCATTTTTTTTTTTTTTTTTGGGCAGATGGGTTCGGAAGGCTGTGAATCCTCTAGCGGTTGGGATTAACAAAGGGGGTGTGGTGGAGGTGGGGCTGAGAGAATGAGAGAACACAGGCCTCTTAAAGGAGTACTACAGCTTTGCTCAGGATGGCTTTATTGTTGTTACTGCTCACTGTTTATATGCCAGTAGATTCAGAGGGTAATTTACGAGAGAGAGAGAGGAATAAACAGCGTGGTTGCACCTGTAAACAATGAACACAAAGCTATGCTCATTTCTGGCTCTGTGTGTGGGCCCTATTACCAGAACAGACTTATTACACAGAACAGCCATCCTGCCCTCTTTAGTACCAGTGTAGGTCGTAAATCACTGTGACAGGGAAAGTAACCACTGACTTAAAAAAAAAAAAACGACGACCTTTAATAAAGTACATTACTGAGTATATAACATGCATGGCTGCAGAGGACGCGGGACGCACTGGGGACGAAATTGGACAGAGCTATCAGTGGGATGTGCAAAGTCATGGTCTGCCGCACTGGCACATACACCTTGCCGTGGCAGGGTACATGTGGTTTTGTTGTCTCATCAAATATTAGCATGGCATCTAATAGTCCAGCTAATGGGTTTTGGTATGAAGCTCCAACAAGCGGAGTCAAAAGGCAGTGTCTTACATCAGCTCTTTACAAGAACCTCTCATCACAAGATTGATGTGATCATGTCAAGAAAATGTCACGGAAAGAAGCATTTCCTGACACTAGTCATTCGCTACGAATATTCAGCAGTGTAGTAGTGTCATGTTATAGCTATCTGTTAGCTGTCATGACTGCCTTAATATATATGAGTTCCTACGACAGCATCATGTCACAGGCTAACAAGCTGCCATGGCATTATAACACTTATGAAAAGCCCTTTTAAGATCATTTGCAGAACTTCACTGTTACATCTCAGGAATATTTGTCATAAAAATGTATGTCAGCAGCATATGGTGTTTTACTGTTATGGGCTATATAGCACAGGGCTAAAGTATTGTCTGGGTTTTAATTTTTATAAATCATCTCAAATGAAATATTATTCTTCCTTTGACAGATCAATGTGACATAATAATGTATTTCTCTGTATGTTTGAAAGAAATGTAATAAAATGAGGAAGGAAAAAAAATCATGAAACCTCTCCCAGAAATGCTGATAAAGTAATTTGGTTTCAAATGAAAACAAATCACAAGAGAATAAATAAAGTCTTAGGTAGTGGGCAGCCAGCCCTTACAAAGTCCCCCAAGATCACACAACCAACATAGTTTTTTTTTTTTCCAAAGCTTGAATTCTGCTCAATAGGCTGTGAGGGGCTTCTGAAAATGGAAAATCGCTCAGGCCGCACATGCTATCGTTGTGTGCATGGCAAGTTCATATTTCGTGTGACTTGATTTCTTTTCTCTCTCTCTCTCTCTTTCTCTCTCTCTCCATCTCTCTCTCTCTCTCTTACACACACACACACACACACACACACATATACTCTCTCTCTTTCTCTCGCTCTCTCTCTCTCACACACACACGCTTTCTTAATTCCAGTCCTCTGAGCTTATTTCTCCCACTCTATTTCATTCCAGAGCTTCTGTGTTTGCTTCAAGTGGCTGAAACATAGCAAAGTCACAGTGACCTACAGTATGGCACATCAGTGTTGAGTAATATTTAACAGCTCAGTTGGAAAGCCCAAAATCACCACAAACCGACAGACATGTCTTTATCCCCAAATACTGTGAACTTATTCCTCACAACATGCATTACCCGCTTAAACTGTTAAGATGCACACCTTAAAACCAAAATGGCATGCCAATGTTGTAGCATATTAGTAAAGAATGTAGTATTAATGTTGTAATGTTGTAGTAAAGGCTTTTGCTGCCACTAGTGAAGGAGCAAATCATTATGCTTGCGCAACAGCGAGCATTAAGGGGCTACTTAAAGCACCACACATCCTTGATTTTTCGCTAACAACACAATAGATTTTTTTCCTGTGCAGCGGCAAAATGAATGTATAAACATTCCCCATGCAAAATTCACATGGCATGAATCACCCAGCCACCTCAAAGGTAAGACTCCCCACCCACACCAATGTAACAGAAATGCAAACATCACTCTCAGACCAGACCCTGCACATAGATCAGCCATTTTGACCTCTGCTGTGAGCACAATTTCAAGAGTGGGTGCATGAGTGCAAGCACCGGGTGCCTCCACAGAGGTCAAAGGTCACACCCCGATAGCCCACTGCCATCTTGTGAGATTACAGCTATAAAAAAGCAATAAAGCACCACTGGCCCAATATATATATTAATTCATAATCTCTGTGTGTCTCTGAGCTGATAGTAAACCAGTAAAAACTGTATGTGTGTGTTTGTGTGTGTGTTTGTGTGCATGTGTGTGCATGTTTGTATGTGCGTGTATATGTGTGTGTGTGTGTGTGCTTTGCAGAAGTATTTTTTTTTACAAGAGAACCAGCTGATGGCAGGGAGACAACGTTCATCAAATCAAGTGCCAGTGACTAAATCTTGTCTGTGAGCAGAGAGCCAGACAGGGCTGATGGGGTTGGGGGAGTGATGAGAAGATGGTTCCTTGAGGTGAAGGGGTGGGGGATGCAGTTCATAGGATTGTATTTTCTTCTTTTTTTTCATGTTTTCATGTTCACGGAAGACGCTTTGGGTTTTATTCTCTGTGGCTGCTCTTAAATGGGATCTGACCTAAAGATCAAAACTGGCTCCCAGGAGGCTTTATGGGATCATAAGCAGGTGGGTGTGAAAGGTCAGCCACTAACACGCTCCTCTCTGGCAAGACCTATAGAGGATCCTCGGAGAGAGGCACTATTTTAGGAATTGGAGGAACCTAAGCATAAGCATGCACAAAATAAGACAATTTACCTTTGACCTTGTCAGTATTCATTTAAAACTACCACAAAAAGAGATTCTTAGTAAGCAACAGAAAGGCTGCTTCGGAGAAAGGGTTTTCTATTTATATGGATCAAATCAAGGGAGAGGAGAATATGAACACTGCAGTAAAAAGTACAAGTAACCTCCTCTGTGTAACTGAACCTTTAAGGATCACATGCAGCGATTAACTAGAATAACTGGAACTGGACAAAGACAGAAATACAGGGGGTTGACAGAGAGACAGAGAGAGTTTATACACTAAAAATGTTTCTTTTTTTCTGATTACCTACTGTAGCAAACAAACTACTCCCTGTGCAAATTAAATCCCTGTTGAGTCCAAACAAAGCAAATGCAGTACTCTGGCAGTACACTTAGCACATTAACTGGTCAGCAAAACTATGACACAGTGAAAGCCACATCAATATATTAAACCCTGTAACCACAAAACATGGACAGATGTCAAATATATTTTGAGGCAAATACACACACACACACACACTACAAGGACTTAAGGTGATATTTCATTACCTTCAAAATTGTAATTATGCCAAATGATAATATGTTATCCTGGCTGATAGAATTTCTGGTCCACTGATCAGTACTAATTATGGCATTTTCTTACTCATAAATAAATAGTAACATGTAATTACAACAAGAGAGTGGACCAGAGATACGTAAGTATAAATGAACTGTTGACAAGAGAACAATCTATTTGCATACAGAAAAAAAAAAAACAAATGAAGACTTTTTCTATTAAAGAATACTGCACTTCAAGAAGACATACAGTTCCATTAACAATGCTATAATAATTATTCAAGCATTTACTGTATGAAGATCTAAGCTGAAGCATCACTCAATGCATCTATGGCTGGTACAGATATTGGAGAAATGCCCAAAATGTTTTAAAAAGACATACATTCTTACATTCTTACAATCCTGACTAAAATTCTTTTGTTCTATGGCCTTGATAAAACTACATTTCACTTGTCAAAATTGAACATTTTACTTTGATCTTTCATTTCAAATGGTAAGCAAAAGTCTATAAGCATTGGCTTGTTATCAATTCAGTTTAATGTCACCTGCATACACCTTCCAAAGGCAAGCAAGAGTGACCTAAAAAAATAACTTCGAGAAGCTCATTAAAACTTAAGGTTTGCTTTGCTTCATCTTTAATGAAACACGGGAGCTTGAAGATAAGAGGGAAAACGCCATCAAAGATGTAGCAAAAGCACAGAGGCTTCATGGGCCCAAGCCAGCTAAAAGCGCTGACACATGATAACGAAGAAACAATTACCGAGCCTCGCCGTGTACATTTCAAAATGCAGTCGTGCTGCTATTAATGATTTACAGCGTTAAGATCTTTTACTCATTTTCCCTTGTACTGCTGTCACAAACAATACAAAAGTGCTCCCGCTACACGTGCTTTAATCATATCTGGTACAAACAATGACACTTGTGTCCTGTTACCCTGTTAATTTATGCTAAGCTGACACCGATGGAGGGCTTGCAGGGAGAGCAATGTATGCATCCTTTAGGTCCTCCAAGGGCCAGACTGTGCAGACCTATCCCTAGTCTCGCAAGTCAGACCTTTAAAACAATCTGATGTAGAACTTGAGTGAAGAGGACCAAAATAGCAACCTACTTTTCCCACTCTATTTAAGGACACATTTAAGAAAGGTCCAAGACAGCTAACCACAGATGGTTGGCCAGGGGGGCTTTTGTAAAAGCAAGCCTGCAGTTGGTCATCTTGTGGGGTGTCGTTTGGAATAACCATTGCTGTGATTGACACCAGGAGCAGCCGGTGAGATTGGATGCACCTTGTTACGCTTTTATTGAGCAGTGGTCATCAGACAAGCCGTGGCACTTTTCTGGACAGGCCATCTGAGACTGGGCTAAAATCCCATTTTAGCATTTTAGCCAACTTGGGGAAAAAAAGCTATTGTTGGATGAGAAAAACTGTTGCTAAATGCCCCTACAACATTTATACTTTCAAGCAATATGCTTTTGCCAACTAAAGACTTTTTTTCAATAGTCTACTCAGACTAATCGTGTCTTTCATAATGTAAAGAAATGGATGCAGACTTGGTAGAGTAAGCGTTGCGGTGAGCCTTCTGTTGTGAAGGGCGATAGCTTTAACAGACGATGAGCAGTGGAGCATTCAAGGGGATCAGAAGACTATTCTCACAGCAGGTTAGGAGCTATAACAAGAACTAGGAGAGCACAGTCAAACCCTGTACCCCCCATGCCATCACTGGCTCCCTATCAAGTCCATCTGTTTTGGCAGTTGGTACAGAAACATATGATCTAAATTTAAATGCATTTGAAGTAGACAGGTTCATCCTGTGCTATTTACAGATACAAAGAGGTATATATTGGTACATAAATATCCTAATAAAAAAATCTTAATAGGTACTCCTTGGAAAATGAATCTATGGCTTCACTTGAGATATGCTACCCTCTCAGTGGTATGACAGAGAAATGTTAGATCTTTAGGATTGAACTTTAGATCTGAAGTTTGAGAGAAAAAGAGTGAAAGCTTCATTGCTGGGAAAACTGCATTGCAGAAGCACCTTATACATTTTTAAAACCTGATAGTAAATGAAGGGTCATAGCATTGAGGATCATACAACAAAACAGTGATGGGAAGCCTGGCTTCATAAGCTACAACCCAGTGGCACCTATTTTTTTCTAACCATCCACTAAATCAGCTGATTACAATAATCACACGTCTTTGGCCAGGTAGGAGTAGGAGTAGGAGTAGGAGTCAATAAGGAGTATAGATGTAGATCCAGGTGTGTCAGAAACCATGGCATATGATTGTGGCTTCTAAAGCTAGTTTATCCATTTCTGCAAATAAGCCCTAAACCATGCGCTCCTCAACAGATCTATGATTATAAATTCATAAAGCCCTTGCTTCAATTCAATTATGTTTTTTTTTAAGTAAAATAAATCACACAAACTTCAAGCCAAAAGTATGCAGCCACACTCATATGGCAATATGGCAGATAAGACACCAGCCTTCACAGCCTTCATTATTTCAGTGTCCCTTTGTGGAATACTGTAACTCTCTATTACCAGGTAACACTTCAACATGTATTGATTTTGTACCAGTGCAGAGCAAACAGACCCAACACTGTGGTTTTGCATAGCTCTATAAGCTTAAGTATGCTGCAAAATCCACCTTCACCAGCCAAAGTGCTGTGGCCTGCTGTGAGAGTGACAAGTGCAAAATGAATCCGGGCCCCCATGCATCCCACTGTCAGAATCAATAGGTGGCACCCATCCTTCCCAATCACAGCCACAGACAGAATATGCAGTCACACATTTAGGAACATGAAAGGGAGCGGGGCTGATGTCCAGGGGGAGTACTGTGCCTGCTGAGGGGAAGAGTAGGGTATCCAGTTACACATACTGGCACAGGCACACAAATGGGCACTAGAGAACTATTCCTATGCAGAACTATTCAGAACTGTGGTGTATGGCCTATGGGGAACCTATTCAAGGGGATGTATCATCCAAAGTCAAGCTATAGTCACTGTTTTTTTTTACCTGACACACATGGCATTGACAGAGATGGTAATTACACTGTACCAAACAGATGTCATTCTCTTCTCAAATGAGGCAACTTTGGGGGTGGGGGAGGGGGTGTGAGAACCCTAATTAAGCTTAAGGTCCAGGTAGAGGTCGGTATGAAGTGGAGGTGCTAGTGCAAGGACTTTGGCCAGCGATAGATTCAAGTTAGACAGGGATTCAGAAAATGTCCATTGGCTCCAAGAAAATGTTAACAAATGATAGTGGTCTTTTCACCTGGAAAACATTACCAATGTTTTTGTTCTTGGTGATGTTTTTTGTCTTTCAAAGCTAGTGCGGCTGGAGATGACCTAGAGCCTAGACTACTTTGCAGTGTTCAACCAAAGCAAATAAAATGATAAAACAATGATTTCCCTGTGACCACTTGAAACACTCTGCTGCATTGTTAATGTGGCTTAACATCATTCACTGGTGCTCTGTCTGCTTTTACTGAATTTTGCCATTAGCTACTGTTTGCTATGCCACAGGTTGCATGTCTTGCAAACCAAATTGGCCCATAACCATTACATGGATGTGAGCCACAGTAACTAAGGCAGGAAAATACAGACAAATGGCCTCTGTGCAGAGAAGGTGCCAACTCTACCAGGCTGAGTGGCATCAGACCTTAATTCCACCTCTGTTTTCACACACCACGGCTGAGGCCTGTGTCTAACACAAATATTTAGCAACAGAGCAATTCATGTAATTTCTGGACTATAAACTGCATATTGCAAAAAGTTTTACTTAAGGGGGGGGGGGGGGGGGCATATAGCCAATAGCCATGGGTACTACATGAATAAAGATCAGTAGTACTATGGTAACATATATTAATATTGTCGAATTCTCTTTTTGCAGAGGAATTCTCAGACCAAAAACGCACTACATATGATATCATAGGGATAGGCCTAATTTCTTACGACAGTGTTGGGCTAAAACATGGTACTGATTAGGCCTAATGTTGGGGGAATTCAGCGATATGACAGGGATTCTTCTTCACAAGGTCATGGTGGTATTCCTTCTCATATGCTTTGGAAGAACATTAATTAATGAAGCTTGCTTACCATAGACTCCTTGGCAATGGATGCCCTCCAGATACACGTTGAGAAGCCACAAGAGACCAAAACCTAACCCCATCTTCACGTTAATGTCAACATATCCAGCCTGGTAATGTCAGGTTCTTTCCCAGGCAGCACCAGTTTCAAACTAATAGCAATTTTCCGTGGTTCCGTTGAAAACTAGGACTTCCCGGTGTACTGAGCTAGGTGACGGAAACTATCTGGTCTACATAAAAATAGCGCTGGTAATCCGCTGATCCTCTGGTTGCTGAGGTTTATGTTTTGAGTTATACTGTGATGTTACACGAACCAGAACCGCAGGCGTGAACATGAGAAAAAAATCACAGTGATAGGGAAAACGCGACACGAACGTTCCGAGTGGTAAGTCAGTTGGTAGCGCTTGAACATTTTATATCAAAACCTAAACCTAAACGAGGGCCCGTTTGACATGATAAAAGTATCTGACAGTACTACAGATAATTGACACGAGAGCATTCTTGATCGGTGTGATATCCACTCGTATCGTATCTTCCAGATATTCTACAGCTCCCATAGCTGGATGAAGCCACCAACGATAAAGAAGGACGTATCGTCTTTTACCCCGTGACTACACCTGGATCCATGAATGAAAAAGCTAAATGGTTTTCTGTGATTGCTGCAAAGATGAGATGATGTTCGGCGTTCAGTTGCTGGATCCAGAGACCGCGGACCGTGAACTCATCTCCGGCGAATGAGAACTGGTCCTCCAATTCGCCCTGTATGCGCGAGGCTTATTACATGGAAGCTGGCCGTCTCGACAGAAAATAAAATCATCAGGACAAATTGCAGCAATTGCAGCATCAGACTATCTTGTTAATGTTTTCTACAGAAAAGAAAACGTTAAATGCGGAGGATATTTCAGGTGATGGTCATCCACGCTGCGCCATACGTAGCCTACTGCACTGGAACGCGAAGCCCCAGCTGGTTGACGACGTCAAAGTGTGCGTGAGTGCTCACATCTCATTTGTATGAGAAGCACTTCCACACCGAAAAACGCACCATGTTGAGCACCACACAGCTTTCAGCTCTTCTACCAATCCTTCCGTTAAACATTAAACCGAGGAGAGAGTTTAGCTTTTAATCAATCGATTGATTTTTACGCATCTTATGCCAACATTTTACCATAGGTCACAGGCATTTCCACCTTTTAAGCCTTGTAGCCCACAGTTATTAAGCTGTATTATTTGTATTTCCCGGAAAGGCAGTGCACCATAAAATTGTTACAGCTATGCATATATAAAATATAAATTCAAAGGGATCGCATTCCCAAATGTATTATATTTAACTTAAGCACTAGGACAAATGAATACCACCAGTTGTCGCCGTATCCCTTCCTGTATTCCATAATTTTGCGAAGTGATTATATAATGGCATAATACTGAAACAAGAATGCGGATGAATAAGGCACTGGCTCATCTAAACTATTTGTTACGTATGCTCAGCCATTACTGTGGACCTGGGCAGATGTGCAGCTTATTAACCATTCAGGACTGCTGGAGTTGTACAATGAGTGCCATCTCCTGGAGAGAGAGAGGGGGAATATTATTAGCAGCCTGTTGAATTGGTTCCTATTCACATCACGATCTGAGGACAGTCGATCAGCTCAGCTTACGGCTCAGCACGGCTTCAGTGAAATGCCTTTGGATTTTTTCTCTCTCCTGTTAAATTCGGCTTAGAAAGAAATGTTATGATATTGAGATGCAGAGATGTGGTCTTGTTACTGTATGTCACACGGGGTCATAGTGAATTTCTGTCTCGTTAACTTGTCCACTATGGTCTAAACAGCCTCAGCTGTCCTAATACAGCATCATTCAGTCATCCCTTTGCGTACAAAAAATCACGCAGGACCAACTATATTTCACTGGTCAGCTGATAACTGGATATACCCAGTCTACACAGGTAAGGGAGCAAACAACATTAGTCTGCTTTACAATTAAATAGTGTTCATGATACAATGAATAAATGAAAAAAAAAACTGCACACTTCTGTATGTGCAATGAGGTATTTTGAGGCCTGATGAGGCCTGATGTGTACATGGCATAGACTTGTTTGTATTTTTCATGATTGAGCTATGTCTCTACTGTTGGATTGCATTACCCATGATGCTTGACTGACACAAATGACACAAAAATATGAGCGTGAGTTCCATTATGCTTGGTTAACACAGATGCCTGTAAGACTACATTTCCCATGATGCTTGCAAATTTGTCACAGGTGTCATTAATTAAGTGCTATGTATTAACCCCATGTAGTGTCCCAATGAAAACACCTCATTGCACAGATAGAAATGGGTGGATTTTGTCTTTTTGTTTAAGCTGTGTCCTGCACATTGACACTGAAGAGTAGTGATTTCTCACTTCATAATACAATGAATACAAACAAATGATCTGTTTACCTGTTCCAGAAAAAAATACATTGAAAATCACTTCATCCCTTGATGGTTATGAAGCCTGAATAACTTTGTGTTGCATATTCCATGATGTAGTTGTGTATTTTTCCAGTTAGTCACCATAGTTTTTAAACCTTTTTTCAGCGCATCTTACCATAGCAATGGTGGTCAGCTCTGTCTCTAGGGACCATTAACTGTCTAACATGTTGCATGTTCAAAAGAAACATAAACGAATTATCCAGGCAGTGCTTAAAATTAACTGTGGCAGTCGGCAAGTAAAATGATAATAGGCACATGAAAACATACAATTGTTTCAGCACTGCTTGGATTTCACCACATCAAAGCTTTTTCAAGCCCACATGTGTGCTCTCTCAATTAAAAAGCCCAGCAGGAAACTGACACATTAAAGTTGTAATAACAAAGCATTCTAAAAGAGGAGAGTGCCCAGGCAATTTTTATACCATTTTAGGCACAGGGAGGCCAGAATCACAGGAAGACCAGCAGTGCTTGTAAAGGGCCCTTTTAATCGCCCCCAGACACATCTGATGAACCAGTGAACAGACTAGCATCACCAACTGCTTTCCGATTAGCTTTGATATGCTGTGAGAGCTCATCTTGCAATGACCACTGTACACGCAGGTGAATGGGCAACAGCACAGTAGTGATTTTGGGCACATTCAGTTAAAAGAAAGGGAAAAGGGGGTTGCAAATACTGAAATTGCATTGTTTTGAAGCATGGAGATGTCCTCTCCCATCACTGTGATTTGCTTTGATCAATGCCTCCAGTGACTTTGTGTTGGGGACAGTGCAAACCATTTTTTATTGTTTCCCCTGCAAGTCAGCACGGGTCATTGGCAAGATAAAGTTAGTCTGTGCTTGAGATAGATCACCAGGCCTTCTTTCAGAGGTTATGAACACATGTACATAGCTGACTTGATACCTTTTGCTTCCCTGTGACCTTGGAGGCATTGTCAGATCCAGAGGGAGCCATATTGTGACCCCTACCATGTATTGCTCCCTGCCTTGCCATAAGAATATTTGCTGTGTGGTTGTAAGACAGAATAAGAAGAAGAAGAAGAAGAAGAAGAAGAAGAAGAAGAAGAAAAAGAAGAAGAAGAAGAGGAAAGAGAGGAACAGCGAGGGGAGAGAGAAAGAGAGAGAGAAAGCATGCAAGAAAGAGAGAGAGAAAGAGAGAGGGAGAGAGAGAGCCCGCGTGTGTGAGAAAGGGAGAAAAAACACCTCTGTGCTTGCTGGTGATTATGCATCAGGCTGGAATAGCAAAAGTGGTCCCACTCCTGATTTAAAATCCATTGATTTATTGCACTTAATTTTTTATTCATGTAGGTTTCTCTCTCTCTTCTCCGCTTCTCTCTCTCTGTTCTTTTTTTTTTACTCTGTCACACTCCTGAATAGCAGTACAGGCCATTTGCTTGCTACAGTCTTTGTTGTGAGATTTAATATTTACGATTCATGCATGCTTAAGTTCTCACCACTTGGACACTGTTTATGCTGGAGATGTGCAATGGTGTGCTCAGCCACAATGGACAGTGCAATCTTTTCCACTGCCTCCCGCCTTTAAAATTTGATAGCATTTTACATTTGTTTTGAACCACCAATGCATACATTAAGAACAATTATGATTGTTTAACTTGCACCTTTTTGCAAGTACCATGAACATACATGACACTGTTCATAATAAATTGTGTGAATTAAACCGACATAAAAAGATTCATACAGTACATTGCTTTATTTTTTGGTTCTATGGTTCGCTTTTTACAGTGCTACCAGCTGCTGTGGGGAAAACAGGCTGTCCCCAGGAATCTGACAGACTCTCTACTCCCATCAGTCTGTGTCACCTCACCAGATCAAGAGGGTACTGTAGCAGGGGGTGTAAGGATTTCCTGTTTGAGCTTCTCCTGCAGGAGGCCCGGGTACTGTCACAATGCCACCACCTTGCCGTGCTCAGATACATTCATTGAGCAGAAGTCTTGGAAAGTCGTCAGACGGTGAACAGATGTTCTTTTTTATAGGCATACATAAAGCAAAACCTGCTTGCACCACTTCATGCATTCCTCAAAGCATCATTTCAAGGCTTCCTCTGGGATGTGTGTGTGTGTGCGTGCGTATGTTTGTGTGCTTGTGTGTGTGCGCGTGCTATATTTGTGTGTGTATGTGTGTGTGTGCGCGCGCATGTTTGTGTGTGTGTGTGTGTGTGTGTACACTTGCATTTGTGGGTACTTCTGGTGGCAAGGCGCTGGTGCATATTACATTTGGGAGGAGCTTTATTTAATGTGATCTGTATAGCTAGCATTACACAACACAACCTGAGAGGAAACCTTGTAGCCAGCTTTAATGACAAAAGTGAATAGTGGGTTTTGGAGTCTGCAAAAGTGAGAGCAACATCGATAAAGCAACTTTAAAATCACTTGAGCATTGCTGAAGCAAGCCGGACAATTCCCTGGGTTTAGCCTGCCAAAACAATCTATTCTGTCATAATTTTAAAATGGAAAGGTAAATGTGCCTTCAAACGCTCTAGATGAAAAGAGCACTTTTAGCCATTGAAGTGTGCACCCTGAAGCAGCAGGCGTTTTCTAATCTAATCAAAATAAGGAACACACATAACATAAACTGAAACGAGCCCAGACCAGTGTCTGGTTGCTTAGAAGAGAACTTTGACATCGTTATGGGAGGCAATATTTCACACCTTTGGGGTTTTAAAAAAAAGCACTTTTGAATCCTGCTCACCTTGTCCAGGCGTCACCTTGAGAGATAGTGCTCATTAGAGGAGCTGTGGTTATGCTGGACGTGCTCCAGACTGCTCCATATTCATCTGTAATAAAACAGTAAGAGGACATGATTTTAAAGTACAGGTATTCCACACCTTATCAAATATGAAGCAAAGAGCTGCCAGGGTCACGGCAAACAGGTGACTCACTCCTGGCCACCACCAAGCTATGGCACCACAGAAGTAGCCTGGTAAACCAGCCCCTCGTACTGTATTTCATTTTGTACAGAGGGTTTGGCAGTGCTGTACTGAGAAATGATTTCTTCCTGGAGGTGTGGACTTTGCTGAAGTTTAAAACAAGTGGCTCTACCTTTACCCAATCTCTAACGTCTGGTGGTCACGGATGCAATTAGCCTGCTTACGCACTGCAATTCAAGTGTAGCACACAAACTCAACGTCATTGCTTATGAACACCCCCCCTGTTCACTGATTGGATAGGATTGGCTGGTACCTAATACAGTAATGTTAGTGGCAGCACGGCCAGAACCTCTGTACAAAATGAAATTAAAGTACGAGGGGCTGGTTTACCAGGCTACAACAGAAGTGTCTCCTGTAAGTAATGTTGAACAAGTACCACTGTTTAATGATAGATATTTTTCCACCCACTCCATCTTATAATGTGCATGACTGTTGCACCATGACACTTGTCAGGGATGCTGCTCAGCATTATCTTAAAAAAGTAACCACTGGATGTTTGCACTTCTGCACTTCTCTTTGATAAATAATCCAGGCAGTCTGGCGCTTGATCAAATTAGACAGTTTTTATTTATTGTTGGGATAAAAATTGACAGTGGTTTCCACAAAAAAATGTGATATTCCAAATAAAGTGTCTGTGAAGATTTATCCAGGTCATGGTACTCAAAGGAGCTAAGTTGTGAGCAACTGGACTTTTTTTGGAGCTTGAAAACGTTTTACCTTTCATCCAAAAGGCTTCTTCAGTTCTGGCCTGATGATGGGGAACCAGGAGCTATATTTGGACCACTGGATGGGGAGCTGTAGACCACACCCCTCATCATGTGACAAAAGGGGTCACATGAGTCACCCCTAGTGTGAATTGAAGTGAGAGTCACTGTGGTGACAGGATCCAGAGAATGTGAACTGCATTGATGGAGAAGAGCAGTTAAACTCCCTGGGATAAGATCTCAAGGCAGAATGGTACATAGCAGATATATGATGACGCAGCCCTCCTACTCTGTTCAAAGTTGGTTGTTCCACATGGACATGGATGGCCTCCTTCACTCCTCCCTTAAGCCACCTGTCTTCCTTGTCCAAAATGTGTACGTCAGTGTCTTTAAAGAAGTGTCCCTTCTGATGTAAATGTAGATGTACTGCTGAATCCTGTCTTAATGCAGTTGCCCTCCTGTGTTAAGCCATACATATATTAAAGGATTGCTTAGTTTCCACAAATATACAGATCTGGGCAGTCCTCACTCCACTGTACTGCATAAACTACATCACTGAGGTTGTGTCATGGAGTTTTGTCCTTGGGGAGAAAAGCACTGCCAGAGGTGAGGAAAGACAGGGAAAATGTCTGACATGCCTGGACACCCATATTGGTTGAGTCCTATTTTGCACACCTAGATGTTGAAGGAATCTGTGTGAAATCCCCAATATATGTTGTATTTGTTATATCTGTTGCCCATGACTATAGAAATATAGATAATAAATAGCTAAATATATAAACATATATATAAATATATTGGGCATGGGGAGAGGCATGGGGAGTAGCATGTAAGGCCTTGGATAGCTGGTTGATCTCTGGTAAGGTGAGGCCCCAGGTGAGGCCTCTGCCTTGTGGCAGTGACTCTGGTTAAACTTTGCTCAAACTATAAATTATGTCTTTCTCTCCACTGATGCATCAGTGTTGAACCTTGTGTTGAATCTCAGTGAAAACCTTGTTCCTGGTTTCCAACCACCATGCTGACTGAGTCTCCAAATTTACCTGTTGTATAAAAATTACCATCAATGTTTGATGCCACTAGCTATATGTGGCGTTACATTTAATTTCATTACAACTCTGACAGTTGATCAGCTATGAAACCCTAGACTGTAGCAAAGAAAGAAGAATGTTGTGACTTACCAACCAATACTGGTAATCAGTGCTGTGTGGAAAGCATTACGACTAGGACAAGCTGTACAATTCAGTGACTATCTTCTTTGAGTGACAAGCGATACACATCATGGTGAGGTCAGCATTGTACCGCAAGGCACGCCAGAACAGCACAAAGAGAATGCACTATGGAGTAACTGGGAGTGACTGCTAAAAACCCAAAAGTTCAGAAAGTGAAGGCAATGGAAACTTCTTGCAAAGCACCTGGTGTATTTATACCAAGTGTATGAGAATGAGTGCTCTGTGTCTACAGGTGTGCAAAAATATTATCACAATATATTGTGATACTAATTTTCACAATATATTATATCGATTTAAACATTGATATCGCAATATAGCGTGATACTAGTTTTCACAATATACTATATCGATTTAAACATCGATATCGTGATGTAGTGTGATACTAATTTTCACAATATATTACATTACATTACACTTAGCAAACGCTTTTATCCAAAGTGACTTACAAAAGGAGGACATAATAGGCTAACAGATGTGTAGAGAAACAGACTACTCACATACACACAAGAGATACAGTTCAACCAGAAAGACTCTGAATATATAATAACTTAATGACAATTTATTTGATGACAAGTAATGATATGGCACAACAAACTTTGGCATAGGTTCTGTCCTTTGTCCTAATCAGAAAACATGAAAACTGAACAGATGCTGACTGTAGTAGTAGAAGGGCATAATAATAAAACCCCCCTGACAAAAGGACAAGAACCCACTGGTGGTGGACAAAACGTAGATAACAGCCTTTCAGAAGCATAAGATGCAGAGCATGACATTAAATGTAACAATATAGTACATCAAGAGAGGAAACTGGGGATTTTTGAGAGCACGACCCTGGATCCCCCCGGAGCACCGGGGCAAGGAAAAACTCCCTAAATATTCTTGATGAGGAAGAAACCTTGGGCAGAACCACGTCTCTAGGGGGAAGCCTAACTGCCTGAGGCTAAAATGATGCTCAATGAGACGATAGAGTCCGGGTTGTCGCTCAGGAGACAGGAATCCGACATCCGGGGACAGAGCAGAGTCACCCGATGAGGATGCGTCAGAGAGTTGTACATGGAGGGGCATAGCAGGAAGCCCGAAGGGTCTTGAGGAGCGATCCGGGAGGAAGAGGAGGAGACCATGGAAACCGGGGTCAATCATTGGAGATGCAGAGGCAGAGGAGACTCGGGAGGTCAGTGAAGAGGCAGCGGTAGATGAGACATCACGAGATTGGTCGAGAAGCGGGGGCGGATGAGACATCATCATCAGGACCCGCTGGACGAGGACAGGAACCCATGGAAGGATGCTGGGGAGGGAGGTGGGCGAACGACGGAATACACCTGTGAGCAGCAAAGCAGGAAGGTAAGATGACGTTTTAAAAACAGGTGCTACGTGCTGATTGGATGATAGATAATTGATGACGCGCATTACGTCTTCCTGGTAGAACCTCTCGCTGCGCTTACATTAATGTGCAAAAGTTTTAGGCAGGTGTGAAGAAAATGCTGTAAACTAGGAATGCCTTCAAAAATGGAAGTGTGCATCATTTATGTTCATCAATTAACAGAATGCAGTGACTGAACAAAATAGAAACCTAAATCAAATCAACATTTGGTGTGATCACCCTTTGCCTTCAGAAGAGCATCAATTCTAGGTATACTTGCATAGAGTTTTTGAAGGAACTTGGCTGGTAGCTTGCGCCAAACATCTTGAAGAACTAACCACAGATCCTCTGTGGATGTAAGCTTCCTGACATATACAACCAATTTGGTGTAATTGGTTGATCATACACCTAACTATAATCCTGCAAAATCCTTGACTCCACATTAAAGGAGCGTCCAGTGACGTAGAAATTACCTCACCGGGCGCTCTCTTATATTATATCAATTTCTGACTCCAAAAAATAAAAAAAAACATTGTTTAAACTTATATTCAAGCTCTGTCTTCCAGTAGTTTACTTTCTAAATCTTACGCACTTTATGTTTTTGACATCAATGTGTCCACTGGTTACTCTGAGTTATGTTGATTCAATTCAGTTTTGATAAGATGTAAGGCTATCCAGATCCAGAACTGAAGATCCAGAACTGATAATTCAGCTCTATTTTTTCTACAATTTCTCTGAACTATGTAGAATATCGCAATATATCGCAATATACCCAGCATCGCAATGTATCGGGATAGAATTTTATCATGACAAATGTATCGTGATATGTATATTGTAAAATCCTTGCCAATACCCACCCCTATCTGTGTCAATATACATACTGCATTCAAGCATTCAGTCACTGCATGCACATGGAGGAGTTGAATCCGATTGGAAATGGTTTGGGATCGTATCGAATTCATGTGCACAGGCTAAAGATCGTGTAGGGATTGGTTTCGTGAATCCGATTGCAACCCCTAGCTTAAACCTAGCGTTAATCCGCTTGGTGCCGCCTTGTGCACGGGATTGGTTTGGATTCGCGTACTGCGCATGTACTGGAATTGTAAGACCACTCGATCCCAGAGGCTTCTGTCCCTGATTTTTATCCATACTGAACATCGAGGCTTTCTTTGTTGTAGCAGAGCGCCTGCTCTCAAGTAATTCTCGTTGTCCTCGATTGCTTGTAATATCAAACGCCGACGGCACAGTTTGTGTCATATCAAGGAAACCAAAAACGCTGTTTTTCGTTCATACGGACCTCCAAACAAAGGAGAATGCACAACATGTATGCAAATGCTGCTCTGTCAACCTCCTGGAACGTCATCTTTGTTTGTATGCCGCCAGATAGTTTGTTTATTTTCTTTTTAGCAGCCACCAGCCTGGGGTGCGTTTCCCAAACAACGACGGAGGTTAGCATTAAACCACCGTTGTACAACGTAGGTTCAAACTACTCAGCACCCCACAACCGACTGTTTCCCGAAAATCTCCAACCACCAAAGTACGATGAAAGTCTGAACTGTTGTTAGTTTGGACTTAGGTGGTTCAAACTGCAAAGTACTGTATCCCAGTACCGTACCTGACCCAATATGCTACTCAGCTTCTGGTTCAGGCTATGGTCATCTCTCGCCTCGACTATTGCAACGCCCTTCTGGTTGGCCTTCCTGCTTGTGCAATCAAACCATTGCAAATGGTTCAGAATGCAGCAGCACGACTGGTTTTCAATCAACCCAAAAGGTCGCATGTCACTCCTCTCTTCATCAACCTGCATTGGCTCCCGGTGGCTGCCAGAATTCAACACAAAGCTTTGACTCTAGCCTACAAAGTCACTTCTGGATCTGCCCCCACCTATCTCAACGTCATACTGAATGCTTACATCCCGTCCAGAATGCTGCGATCCTCCAATACGAACCGCCTGGCCGTACCCTCTCCCAAGACAAAGCGAGGTCACTCCAAACTTTTCTCAGTTGTTGTCCCTCAGTTGTGGAACAACCTACCAGTCCCTACAAGAGCAGCAACTTCCCTCTCGACCTTCAAAAAGCTTGTGAAGACCCTTCTTTTCCGAGACTGCTTAACAAAACCAAATTCTACTAACCATCTCTTTACATAGGTACCTTCAATGTTCTCTACACATCTGTTTGCTATTATGTCCTCCTTTTGTAAGTCGCTTTGGATAAAAGCGTCTGCTAAGTGTAATGTAATGTAATGTAATGTAATGCAAAGTACCCAGATGTTTCGGAAGTGCTCGGAGAGTATTCGGATGCATTAGTTGCGGATAACGACAGAAACGATTGATCTACATAAGGACATAAACATAGTCTCATTTCATTTAAGCCAGTATGACAGCTGTAGAAACTCTGGGATATCTCCGTAAACACAACTATGTGCCCTACTCATTAAAAGTAACAACTGACTGTCAGTTTGTATCATATGTATGTGTATTTAATTTATACTGCATGGAGCAACAGCTATAAATATAACCACTCCCTCCATGTAGGTAAGTGGTGAGGTGGATGAGTGGTTAGCTTGTTGGTCTGTCAAAGGAAGTGTTGTCTTTTTCGGTGAGATATGGGTTCGAATCCTGCCGAAGAGTAATCAATTTGTAACAGGTGAAAATGATCTACGGGGCAATGGAATAACCGTGCATGTGGGTCAGTAATCAGTGCACATACATCACAACATTACAAAAGTGCTCATTAACATCACTGACGTACATTAACTTTTATCCAACCACATTTTGCAACAGCTTTTTGTGTGTTATCGGGTGTGTTTTCTACATTCTTTTTACATGATCTGGCAATGCAATACCGAAAATTAAGTGAATTGGGAGTAACATCATTTATGCAGATGGTGGCAGTAACGCACAGACAGCCGCCTAGTCCGCCACAAAAAGGCCAAAGGTGACGAGCAAGACGTCACGTGAACAAACACGACGGTCTCACGACAGGTCCATGCTAATCATTCCAACTGCACAGCTTCTACTGTAGTTGTAAACATCGTTGGTTGCTAAGTCTGGACGATGGTGTTGGGAAACAGCAGTGTGGTAAGACCATCGTTCAAACCTACGAAGTTGCTAAGGAAGTTAGCAACGACGCTTTTGGGAAACACACCCCAGATCTCTGACCATTATCCGCTTACACGAACTCTCATGTGCACAAGGATTTGGGACAGACCACCCGTTGGGTAGCAACACCCAATCCAATACCAATCCAATCTGATCCTACCATGTGCTCGTAGTGAGTGTCATTCAACTAAGGAAATGACATGGCCCTAAAGTAATCAGACATGGCTGTTTGTGCTTGAGTCAGTGGTAGCACATATTCTTTCCTGCTTAGCACACAAACCAAAGGGTTTTGGAAAATAAAAACACCATTTTAAATCATTTATACGGTTTCAAAATCACACTCAACGTTGGTCCTTTCAAAATGATAGAAGTGTGTGTGTGTGCGCACGCGTGTGTGTGAGGGGGTGGGCAGGTAAAAAAGGGGTGGAGGAGTTCAACACACTCATTACTGGGGAAGTAAGCCTCTTTTGCTTAGGTCACGACTTACACAACACCTCCCGCACTTATGGCATGGACAGAGGCTCGGTGCGGTGCTCGATGCTGCTGGCTTGCTGGAAGGGTTTCAGGCTTAGTGCTTGTTAACAGCTCTGCCACTGTGCTATTGTTAAGAAAAGTACGTTGTAATCATGCAGCGCAATCAACGGACAGAAAATTCCCTGCTGCTTCTCAAAAAAATGCACACACGGGTGGTGTGTTAAGAGTATGTCATTTCCAGGAGGGCCATGAAACGAGCAAAACGATATTTCAGTGTGTGCACATTCCCGGAAAGAGTGTTGTGACCATGTTAACTCTTGTTCCATGTTTTTTGTCTGAGAAGAAGAAGTCCGCTGCTGTAGCCCTGGCAGGCCCAAGCGCACTTTTTAATGAGCATCCGTGGCATCCGTTGGTACGCTCATTAAATGCTATTACTGTCCATGCTTCAAACGTCATTGTTTTATAACAAGCTTGTTTCTGCATTTGGTAATTGAGGTTTCACAGTAGGATCAAGTTAAGACAATTCAACCTAAATGGCATCAGGTCACAGAGCAGGTGTAGGCCTATGTACTGTACGTAGATGGGAAGCCTCTCCCAATTGACCTCAAAATGCAACATTATAATCTTCTTTTTTCCGCAAGCTTATTATTCACACCCTTTTCACCATCTTGTTTTTTTTTTTTGTTAAACCAGACCTCTTCTATTTTGTGCTATGGCTTTATCCCTCCATTCTGTTGAAGGGAGGATGTATTTCATTTCATGTATGTTGATAATGATGTGGAGAGAGGAGGGGCTCAATAGTCAAGCGTACAATTAGCGAGCAGGCAGTTACAGCTGCAGACAGGTTGTACCCCAGGGGCACGTGACAGCAAAACACTTCGGAGGACACTCTCCACCTTTTTTTTTTTCGGCATGAGAATTAGGAGCACACTGGGAGCATTCTTAATTTGCCTTTGTGCCCTGTTTTTCTCCCTCTCTCTCTCTCTTTCTCTCTCTTTTCCTTCCTCTCCTTCCCTGTCTTTCTTTTTTGCTCCCCCTTCCCCTTCTCTCTCTCCACATTATTATCTCTGGTTATGTTTTATGAAAGACGCATAAGGGAGCCGTGTAAATTTTAATGCAGGTTTGAGGCTCCTGCTCCTGTGAAATATGAATATAACTCACAGGCCATAAGCTCACATGTCCTCCAGAAGCACAGAGAATGGCGTCATTACTTACACCGTTCCCCCCCGCCCTCCACCAGCCACCAACTACTGCCCTCCTCCTCCAGTTCCTCCTGTGTCCTTGTACCAGCTGACGGAGCACAAAAAACCTAACGATGCCCTTTCTCGGCATACCACCATAAACGTGTTAGCTGTTTTAAGTGAGGACAGTAAAAGGTGCATGATCAAACATCAATGCAAACATGCTGAAGTGGGCGTGTTTAAAAAAAAAAAAAAATTGGTACATTAAGCTGACACTATGGTCTGATGCCTTAACCATAGATATAATAAAGAGTAGACAGCTCATCGACCGCTACTGCCTATTGGTGCTCACGAGCCGTGTGGCCGCCATCTTGAACAGATCACCTGCTTCACTCAGTGTAATCTGTTTTGCTGCCACAATAAATTATCAGAACATCAATCATAACTCTGAATATTAAACTGATTTTCACACGTTTTTTTGCTGCAAACGTCAAACATGTAGCTACGATGTAGGACGCATGGTTCGGCAAATTTTAATATTCATAGTGGGAATACATAAAAGCATCACCTATTATAGCTACAACGTGTTTGACTCAGCAGTGTGATAACTTTAAGGCAGTAGCTACGGGTCCGGAATTCCATATCAGTAGATGTAAGGACATTGATCTGGAACCTATTGAAACCTATATTCCATATTCTTCTGGATCAATACATGTAAACGTATAGGTCTGGAACTTGAAATCTGTACCCTACTCAGGGAGGGTCCCCACGCATTTATCAGATAAAAATCCCCTACTAACCCTGAACCTAACCCCAACCATAACATAAGCTTAAACCTAACCCTAACCCTAACCCTAATCCGATAATTTGAATTTCTGTACCAATAATACCGTGCAATTTTTTTGCACATTTATACATTTTGCATATGTTTTTGCATAGGACACGTCACATTTCAATTCAACCCCATCACAGTCTTTATTGCAAATGCTTTATTGCATTATTCACAGCAGTTTTTTAGTTTAGTTGCAAACATCTACATAAGTTCCAACAGATCATGTGTACAAGAATATACATTAAATATCGCAAAGATATTCATCTCTGTAGCAGTCATTGATATAACACATAACACTGAAAAATGTAACAGGGTTGAATGTGACGGGGTTGAAGATTTTGTCTTAATTTGATGCTAATTCTTAGTACTAGCAGCTAGCAGGATGCTACATGGCATTAATTGGTTTATATATTGTTCTATTTTATAGCTATAAATATAACTTTTTCATAAAACCTTCTCAACTATGAATTTTCCCCCAAACAGTGGTGAATGCTTAAGCTTGACGGAACCTATATTCATAACAACCATAAAATATTTCTGAGAATTGAGAAAGTAGCTTAGCACTTGTCACGCCAAACTGTTCAAGAGACTTGATGATTCCACTTCCTCATAAATGATGTCGCAGGATTAAACTATAATTTTATTAAATGTGGTGTTGGTGGTTTTGTTATTTGGTTAAATTAAATTCAGGGACTAAGAAAAAAACTTAAAATTTTCTTAAAATTAAATTGCTTTTCCAAAGAACACATATTATACAGGGAAAGGGTTAGCAGTGCACAATTTAGCAAACATATATATATATATATATATATATATATATATAATTTAACATCATTAACTCTAAATTGACCATGCTGTTAGTATGATGGACAATGTGGAAACAGGCAAAATTCTGCATACTCTTCGTAAAAACACAAATATAAAGCTTGACATAAATGTCACTCTAACATGTTTTCTCTGATAATTGTTAAAAAACATGTAATACTTTGAAATATTGCGGTCCAAATGTGTTTTATGAATGTTATAAAAAGTTGTAGGAGCATTACATCTTGGGATACAACAACTACTGAAATGGTACCGAATCTGTAGAATGACCCATCTACTCTTTATTATGTCTATGGCCTTACTGTAACTGCCCTCTTATGTCTGAGTATGGTGGACCTCAAGGGACCTTTTAAGGACTTATGCAATTGTTGTGTGTGGTCAATAATACCGTACGTTACTGGCAGACAGGCAGACAGAATGTGTACATAATGTCTTTGTGAATGTCAAATATGTGTGTGTGTGTGTGTGTGTGTGTGTGTGTGTGTGTGTGAGTTCACCACTGTCCCGAGCGGTTAGGCGGATCCTGTCAGTGTGACCAGCATCCCCCAGAGTGTGCGCCCTTGACTGTGTGTGAGATTGTAGCACAGTGCTCTGTCACAGATCCTTGCCTCAGGGGGGTTTTAGAGGTTGCCGAGGGGGGGGGGGTTGACATGTGGTCAAACTTGACATCACTTGCAACACACACACTCCCCAGATAGCATGCAGATGTTGGCCCAACGTTGGCCCAACGGCGTCACAGACGTTGGGCTGACGTGACTCGCCAACGATGGGCCAATGACTTTTTGGCCGCTGGCGATATGTTGGGCCAACGTTGTTCGTGCTATGAGAGGGCGTGACGTCACAATGCATCATATTCACGATAATTACGTTGGCAATACGTTGGCTTATATCCAATTGCCAACTTTAGTGCTTCAGTTAAATATTACAGTTATTGACCCATTACAAATGTAAATTTGTAGCTCAGAAGGAATAAAAACAAGCTATAAGCAATAATTACATTTTTTTATTGTGTTGAACAAATAAACGAACGATTTCATAAATAAATAAATAAATAGATAGATAAATAAATAAGCAGTTCAATTTTCATCAGAGCTGTTGTCTTCCATGCTGCTGCTGCTGCTGTTTTGCGGCACTGGATTGCCTTGTATGACTGGGGGAAAAAAAAGATGTCCATCAGACTTACAAATCAACAACTATTCAACTGGATGTAATTTGTGCATGAGCACCACTCAAACATTTGTGTAAAAGTACAATAAAATCTACGGTGCCATTATGAAGTTACACCCTATCGCTGGTGATGCAGTTATTGCAAAATTTTGCAAATAGAAAAATGTTCTAATTCTGATCTGCACTGTAGTAAATTTGTGTCTGCGCATGGACAGCGAGCATAGACCTATTTTTTGTAATTTCATCACCATGCTGTGTGCCCGCCTCCTCCTCCACCCAGTGGTATGTTCGATTATGCCTCATCCTCAATTAAAGTTTGGCAGATATCTTTTTGACAAGAGTCAGGAGCAGAAAAGAGAAAATACAAAAAGAAGAGAACGCGAGATGATGCTCACGCGTATGTCTCTTTCGGGTAAGGTAACCGTTTTGTTTTTGTTTTTTTAATGTTCATTTTGTCGCCCTTTACACAGGTTTATGCTCATGCTAGGTAATGTTCACCGTCAACAAACTTGTTAGCACCCACTAGTCGTCTGATTCTGTTATAAACAAGTGATATCTGATGTTGTAAATGAAAGTTTACGATGAGGATGTGAATATGAATATTGATTACTGAAAGCAATTCATCATGGTCACTTGACTGTTTTCATTGGGAATCGGTGGGACTAGCGTGGCCTTCCTCGGGTTACCACCATGCTATTTCCGTTTAGCAATTTCTACCCTCAGAGGTGTGGTTAGGTGTCTTTACTCTGAGTTTACATCGCAAGTTACTGCACTTTGGGTTATCTATAAAGACACATTGTTATTTATGCGGTTGCCTTCTCATTAGCCCCTTTCACAGTCTCGAGCCAAAGCTGAATTTTGAAATGTATCTTATCTAAACGTAGGCTTACATAAACCTAGTTACTATGTGGTTGTTTTGGTACTCTGAGTCTATATTTCAATAGAATTCGTGAATATTTAGTCTTGCAATTTGTCTGGCATTTCTGAATGCAAGATCAATGGGCAGGAGGAGGAGGAGGAAGATCTACATCTAAATCAACCATCCACAAGCAGGTCAAGCCCTGGAGCCCTGGAGCCACTCCCAGAGGGGGTATATACCTCCTTGTCTCCTCTTTCTACCCCCACTCCTGTCCCCACTGAACCGGAGCCAGTTCTTCATAACAGCCTCACATTCGGAGGCTGTTATTTTGTGGACAGCCGAGGAACCTGCACAGGTAATAATAATAATAATTAGATAACCAATGTAGCATATTACAAAGCTCATTGATAACACAGACACTGTATGTCAGTAATGATGCTATTTAGTCAAATACCTCTTATGACAGATGCAATCTTGTAACTGGCAAATGCCTTCTTCCTCCCTCCTCTCCCCAGCCAGTTGAAATTTGCCGCAAATTGGTCCACCAGAACATGTCTCATCATTCTCCTAACCACATCACCTGGGTTGAGACCCCCAAGGGTTGCGAGGTATGCAGTCTACAGATAAGAACAGAACGAATTCTAGTGTATTGTATATCTGCTATACTTAATAAAAGTTATTTTTTTACTCTGAAATAACTGAGGAACTGAGGAAGAGACATTTCAGAGTAAAAAATAACTGTCCATATATATATACAGTACAGGCCAAAAGTTTGGACACACCCTCTCATTCAATGCGCTTTCTTTATTTTCATGACTATCCACATTGTAGATTCTCACTGAAGGCATCAAAACTATGAATGAACACATGTGGAGTTATGTGCTTAACAAAAAAGGTGAAATAACTGAAAACATGTTTTTTATTCTAGTTTCTTCAAAATAGCCACCCTTTACTCTGATTACTGCTTTGCACACTCTTGGCATTCCCTCGATGAGCTTCAAGAGGTAGTCACCTGAAATGGTTTTCCAACAGTCTTGAAGGAGTAAAGGGTGGCTATTTTGAAGAAAATCGAATATAAAACATGTTTTCAGTTATTTCACCTTTTTTTGTTAAGTACATAACTCCACATGTGTTCATTCATAGTTTTGATGCCTTCAGTGAGAATCTACAATGTAAATAGTCATGAAAATAAAGAAACACATTGAATGAGAAGGTGTGTCCAAACTTTTGGCCTGTACTATATATATATATAGTATACAGTATATATGTATGTATAGTATACAGTGTATATATATATATATATATATATATATATATATATATATATATATATATATATATATATATATATATATATATACAGTTATGGTTAAAATGAATTTTCAAAAAAAGAATTGGTTTGTGCATTTAAAATACCTGGTAGCGTTTCAATTGAAATGGAAGACAAAAAGTATTGGTCATTTGGTCAATTTAATCAGTTAGCTAATATTTTTGACCTTTGTGAAGAATTATAGCCCGACAAGCCAGACTGTACATTCTGCCACTTGGGTGCGTCCAGATTTCTAGGCTAGAATAACTAATGATAATTATATGATAGGTCTATGTTTATAATATTAATTTAGATCGTACCAGGGCTTTCTCTTGAGCTTTATCGCAGAGCAACTCCTCCACTCTTGTTAGGTCTTCCTCTGATGTCATAGGGAACCTAAAGTCTTCGGACAAGCTGTGGCCAGTGAGTTGGGTTTGTGCTCTCTTGGTAAGGGCCTGGAGCAGCAAGTAGTTTTGCCTCACCTGGACCTTTAGCTCCTCCAAGGCCCGTAAGATGGTCTGATCCCTTTCTGTAGGACAGAAATATGTCATAACTTATAGATTCTTCATAAATTCTTAGGTCGTTTTCACACTGGAGTTAGTGTTATTGTTGAAAACAAGATGTTTGTTTACCAATTTGATTTCCAGAATGAGCTACAGTGGCTGGAGTGGCAGGAGTGGCAGATGATGCAGAGGTCGCAGGGGTCTGGGCAAGCACTGTGAGTAAACAGAGAAATGTTTCACAAGACTGTGGAAATACTTGTATCCAAAGAGTGCCATGTAGAACATTGACTGAGGTGTCCCTAAAACATGGTAGACAAATGAAGTTGAAATGTTGGGTCACTGTCTCTTCTATCTCTCTTTCGCTCTCTCTTTTTTGTCTCTCTCTCTCTTGCTCAGTCTTCCTCTCTCCTTGCCTGAACCCATCCATAGCAAAAGCAGTTCAGTTAAACAGGCAATTAAAACATCAGGAGTGGACACTGGTGGAGGCGAGCCAGAGGAGACAACCCGTGAATGGATGGATGATAGTATCGTAACGACCCTGGAGGGCCCCGGGTCCCAGCCGAGAGGTCCCCTTGTCACCGGCCCCCAGCCCTTACAGTGGTCTAATTACACACCCCCCCCCCCCCCACCACCACCACCCACCCCCACTCCCACCCACTCCAACCACACTCCCCAGCTCTTATTTGCTTCTACCCCTCTGACAGAGTGCCGATGCTGGGCCTGAGCTTAATTAATCAACGATGTGAGCTGCTGTACAAACACAGAGACAAGGCCTTGCCGTTGGGGATATCTGCTATTTTTTGCAACTCTCCATATTTGCTGTTGTCTGGGCCCTCTGTGCCATATGCGCTGGTGTTGATCACAGTGCTCTACTGAGGCAAGGATGGCTGAGTGTTATTGTAAGAGTTTTGTAATTGTGTTCTAGTGTTATGCATTGGCCTTCAGTTGGCTTACACCTTAAGGGTTACATCTTACAAAGTTACCACATATATACCATATATATTTAAGTAGTATGCATATTTAAAAGGTAAGGTAAGTAAGGAACAGGAAGCAAAATTAATCCTATAGTGCTGTCTGGAATGTGGCATCCTAATTTTCTTACAGCTGCCAAAAATTCCAGTCTTCCTAGCTTGTAATAGAGAAGACAGGGTTTTTTGGTGCCTGTTAGTGTGTTTTGTGGAACTGAGGTAAGTGACGGAGGGGGGTGTGGGTGTGGGTGTGGGCGTGCCTGCAAATTGAGTGGCCGTTGCCCCTGGTGGCATAGCTGAGAAGAGAAGGGCTTTGCCTGCAGGAGGCCGTGGGCGTCTTCAGTCTGCCCCTCCCTGCCTCTCACGGTTAGCTGCTCGGACTAATTACCAGCGAGCGCCTGTGCATCCCCGCACAGCGCTTTTGTGTTTTTAATGGCCTCTGTAATCAAGCACACACGCATTAGAATACTGATCGCCCTGCTTCTATGACTCTAAGGACCTCACTATTTCTTTCTCTCTCTCGCTCTCTCTCTCTCTCCGCTCTCTCTCATTTTACTTCTTTCTCTGCATCTTTAAAAACGTCATCTTGTTTCCTGTACTTTGTGACTGTCTGTGTTGGTGATGTGTCTCTCTTGCTCTCGCTCCCTCAACATTTCCTTTTCCATCTTTGTGATATTACATTCTTATGTGTTCTCGGCTGTCAAACCAAACTACAATCTTCGATGCCAGCCATACTTTGGATCAGTTACTGTGATCAGTCGACTTCCCAGGCAAAGCGTATGCCGTATAAAAATATCGTACTAATCCGACAGAAATTCACCTGCTTCAATCAGTATCAGTTGCTGTCAGTCAAATGGGAGGGCTGACAGACACATCTACATCTGTGGCTGGATCAATGTGTGCACACAGGGTAATAGGTGGCACAGGCGCTACGAGCAAACGTGTGAATTTGAAAGCAAAAGGTGTCACACGGTCTTGCAGACATTAGTTTCAGATTGATGTTTCTTCCTGAGGGGGCATGTGAGACTTAGATTAGTTTACCCTTCAAAAAAACAGTCTATTCCTGACTTTTTGATGCTTTAAACTTTGATGTGATTAGGTCAGACACTCCTAGCTAAACCACCAGCATGTTGATTAGTGTTGTTCCACCGTTGACCTGCGTGAGTGAGAGGCAAGAAGGGAGACATGAATGGAAGAGAGAGTGAGTGAAAACAGAAATGTACGGAAAGGGAAAGAGGTGAGAAGAGGAGAGGGTGTGGAAAGGGAGAGGGAAAAAGAGAGAGAAACACAGAAAGACAGAGAGCTATTAAGAGTACAAATAAGACCAAATGAAGGATGAGAAACATTTAACAGAATGGGAAACGGCGATGAGAGGACTTAATAGATGTTAAAAAAGAGAGAACGGGGGAGAGACAGAGAGAAACAGAGAAAGAAAAGACAGACTAGGCAGACAATTTAGTAAACGAAAGGATTAGCAGCCTGGAAGGAAGGCTGGTGATGTCAGAGATGACTGTGTCAGTGGGGACGACGGCGGATATGGCGGGTGTGGAGCGAAGCATCTGAGCGTGTCCAGACAGGCCTGTCAATAAAACCTTGCCATGTCTGAAGGCTACATGTAACATTTATTACCAAATGCCATGAGGACCTGGTCAATTAATAATGGCTGGAGAACCCCCCCATCTCTTGAGGTGGCACACATTAAGCAGGCTGACAGCCTATGTCCTGAAGGAGAACTGGGGACAGGAATTGAAATTCACAACAGGGATTTTTTTAGTGGCATTGAATCAATTACACATTACCTAATGACGAGAAAGGATTCATTCTCTGCATGAAAGAGACAAACGGTTCCTCACCCCATTAAAGCACTTTAATGGGTTTTGGTGATTTCTAATAGGGAGGGACGTGGGAAGAACTGTAATAGAAAACCACCTTTTGGAAAATTAAAAGGGAAAAAATTCAAGGCCATTAAAACAAGTCAAAACAAGAAAAAGAGAAAAAAGTTATGAAAGTACTTGCTTGTTGCTTCCTTCCTAACTTCTGATGAAAATGCAAAATAATGAATAAGTCTCTGAGTATCCCTTTAATGGAATCCTACATGAAGATTCATTCTACTATTAACATCCACATTTCTCACACGTTCACAAGTCAATTCCTCAGAGAAAAGCAGCACAATGCATTTGAGGAAAGGGAAAGGATGATAAAGGATGAAAAATCTTTGCATACTTATTCTGAATATTCTTTGTCAGTACAGTGAGGAAAGCCTGGGGCACGAGAGTCTGACAGACTTATTTACATATTTATAACCCCCCCCGTAACCCTGACTTGGAGCCATGTTTTAAGTGCTCTGGGATGAAGACATTTAGAGAAACAATCACTAAATTATCTCCCCAGCCTACTCAATAAGCAAACACTGTTCAAACACTTGCTAACGGTGCCTGCTGTACTGCATGGTATTTCTGAATTACTCCAAGGCAAGTGCACTCCGATAGACATCTCGGGTAGAGGAGTATAGTCAAGGGCTGGATACATCCTAGTCAGGGATGAAGAACATCTTTTCTGTTTGACTTTGCCATGATGGTTGCCAAACAACGCTTTCGAAAACATGCTGTCCAGGGGTGCGTTTCCCAAACAACGACGGAGGTTAGCATTAAACCACCGTTGTACAACGTAGGTTCAAACTACTCAGCACCCCACAACCGACTGTTTCCCGAAAATCTCCAACCACCAAAGTACGATGGAAGTCTGAATTGTTGTTAGTTTGGACTAAGGTGGTTCAAACTGCAAAGTACCCAGATGTTTCGGAAGTGCTCGGAGAGTATTCTGATGCATTCGTTGTGGATAACGACAGAAACGATTGATCTACATAAGGACATAAACGTAGTCTCATTTCATTTAAGCAGGTATGACAGCTGTAGAAACTCTGGGATATCTCCGTAAACACAACCATGTGCCCTACTCATTAAAAGTAACAACGGACTGTCAGTTTGTATCATATGTCTGTGTATTTAATTTATACTGCATGGAGCAACAGCTATAAATATAACCACTCCCTCCATGTAGGTAGCTTGTCGGTCGGTCAAAGGAAGTGTTGTCTTTTTCGGTGAGATATGGGTTCGAATCCTGCCGAAGAGTAATCAATTTGTAACAGGTGGTGCGTTTCCCAAAAGCGTTGTTGCTAACTTCCTTAGCAACTTCGTAGGTTTGAACGATGGTCTTACCACACTGCTGTTTCCCAACACCATCGTCCAGACTTGGCAACCAACGATGTTTACAACTTCAGTAGTCCGATGGATCGTTCAACGACGCGTGTGTTTCCCAACAACAAAGTCTGGACGAACCATCGGAAGTTCCATCGTGAAGCTGTGCAGTTGGAACGATTAGCATGGACCTGTCGTGAGACCGTCGTGTTTGTTCACGTGACGTCTTGCTCGTCACCTTTGGCCTTTTTGTGGCGGATTAGGCGGCTGTCTGTGCGTTACTGCCACCATCTACATAAATGATGTTACTCCCAATTCACTTAATTGTCGGTATTGCATTGCCAGATCATGTAAAAAGAAGGTAGAAAACACACCCGATAACACACAAAAAGCTGTTGCAAAATGTGGTTGGATAAAAGTTAATGTACGTCAGTGATGTTAATGAGCACTTTTGTAATATTGTGATGTATGTGCACTGATTACTGACCCACAAGCACGGTTATTCCATTGCCCCGTAGATCATTTTCACCTGTTACAAATTGATTACTCTTCGGCAGGATTTGAACCCATATCTCACCGAAAAAGACAACACTTCCTAGACCGACGAGCTAACCACTCATCCACCTTACCACTTACCCACATGGAGGGAGTGGTTATATTTATAGCTGTTGCTCCATGCAGTATAAATTTAATACACAGACATATGATACAAACTGACAGTCAGTTGTTACTTTTAATGAGTAGGGCACATAGTTGTGTTTACGGAGATATCCCAGAGTTTCTACAGCTGTCATACCGGCTTAAATGAAATGAGACTACGTTTATGTCCTTATGTAGCCTAGATCAATCATTTCTGTCGTTATCCGCAACGAATGCACCCGAATACTCTCCAAGCACTTCCGAAACATCTGGGTACTTTGCAGTTTGAACCACCTAAGTCCAAACTAACAACAGTTCAGACTTCCATCGTACTTTGGTGGTTGGAGATTTTCGGGAAACAGTCGGTTGTGGGGTGCTGAGTAGTTTGAACCTACGTTGTACAACGGTGGTTTAATGCTAACCTCCGTCGTTGTTTGGGAAACGCACCCCTGAGTAGTTTGAACCTACGTTGTACAACGGTGGTTTAATGCTAACCTCCATCGTTGTTTGGGAAACGCACCCCAGACTTCCATCGTACTTTGGTGGTTGGAGATTTTCGGGACACAGTCGGTTGTGGGGTGCTGAGTAGTTTGAACCTACGTTGTACAACAGTGGTTTAATGCTAACCTCCGTTGTTGTTTGGGAAACGCACCCCAGAACTAGAAGTAACTTGTGACATTAAAAAACAGATGCTGACTGAAGCAGCTTATGAAGTTATGAAACAGATATATTTTGAGTAAAGTCGCCTATGAAGCACTGAAACCAAGATAGCTTTACTAAAGCAACACATACATGTATAAAACAGTTATATCCTGGCTGAAGTAGCTTTGAAATTAAAGCAAACAGGAAGCTGCTGCTGAGGAAGCTGGGAAACAGATGGTGAATGCAGTGAATCTGCTTCTAATCAACTCGACAGTCAACTATTGAGATTTCGGTTAAGGTGTAACCTGGGAATTTTATCCAAAGCAGCAATTAAATAATTTAGAACATTTAAAATGATACGTTAACAATACACATAGCAGTGTAGACCTCTCTTTCATCTGCGGTTATTGTTAACTTGTCATTTTTATGTGATAGTGAAAGGGGTGGGAGAGGGAATATGATATCATCAAGAAGAATGAAAGTCATAAGAGTTGGAGTTAATTAGAGGTTTCAGTCAGAATCATCCCACAGGAGATAATAAAACCATTTTACCAGCTGAAGATATAACTTAACCATACACTTCTGCTTTCCTTTGAGATTCTGTCTTTATTGTAGACATTAATAGCTTTCCTTGCTAAGTGATTGAGCACATTCTTCATCAACATTTTATTTATATACATAATGTCCATTGTCCTCACACACCAAAGATGTTGTTATATTGTCATGTTTTGAGGAATTTGTGATGTACTTGAAATATGTACAATGGTTTATTATTCTGTTGTTTAGTGTATAGTAGATGGACATGTGTATCAGGCTGCGTACCACCCCCAAACAAACATGGCCAGATGAGTATCCAATATTGCACCATGAGTATGTTAAAAAGAGATCTTGCACTCCACTACTGCTGATGTAAAACTGCTGGTGATGTGCAAAACATCTTCTGTCCCAGTCAAGCTGATGCTGGTCTGAGACCACATCACCAGGTAGCACTTCACACTGTCTCTGTTGTTCTCTATACATTTAAAAGTATTTACTTCTACATCTGCAGGAGTTGTGTGCAAGCTCTTTCAACCCAACTATCTTAAACAGCTGCTAAGAAAAGCCAGAACAGAGTGGAATAAATCCTCTTCATTAAAAATTCAACACAGCATTGTTTTTCCTCCTGAAGTGACAACTTGACCATAAAAATCACACAAGGAGATTTATAGCTAGTGACAATTCAATTGTTGACACCTGTGTTTTTAAATACCTGGTAAGATTTAATGTAAATAACAAAAAACAAAAGTACTATTCAAAAAGTGAAATGATTTGAAGTCTAAGAATAATCTAATGTACAGCATGTAATACATATTTTTGAATGTTGTTTCAATAGCAACCATTACAAGCAACTATAAAAATGAAATATTAGCATTCGAGGGTGTGTGTTTTGGTATGTGTGTGTAATTCCTTGTTAGCCCCATCATTTTATGTGCATGGCATGTGGACATGTTTAAAAATGTTTGAAATAATGCTCAGTGTTGTTGTGACAGAGCTCTTGCTGTCCCTTTGAGACCATATTTTTTCTGTTCTGTGAGTACCTGTTATTATTTTGTTTGTGTTTGATGTTTGATGCCTTAGTTTAGCTCCTGTCTTTGTGAACACCCCCCTCCGATTAGTGCATTAACTTTGTCTGCTTGCAAGACCCTGTGTGCTTTTCCCTCATTTTTTTGTCAACTGCCCTCTGTCTGTATAATCAACATTATGGAAAACTTTACTCTGCTTGCTCGGGGGCACCATGAAAATGAGGTGCCCTATAAGAAAAACAAAATGTTGGGCCCTCTTATTATGAATTATTTACGCAATATAACACAAGTGATAGTGAGGTTGTTTGTGGATATCCTTACGTGTGTGGTACGGCCACAGGCATGAAGCTGAAGGCTGAGTGCCGTAGGTAACCACACCCATGAGGATACTGTAAAACTCCAGTCTCCACTCCACAAAATAGTTTCAGTTAGAGTTAACGGCATCTGTGGATGTTATGCAACCAGTGTCTATTTATACACATTGATGTGGACATTCCCCTGTATTGTGCAGCCGCTGAAATATGGTTGATGTTGTTCACAGTCCAAACTAGGCCTAATGCACAGCTGCTGTTCTGCAGTCTTGGGTGTTTTGTTAAAATCTGCCATAGCTTATAAATTCATTTTTTCATTAAAAGTATTTTTTCATCTGCCCCTCTCACTTGGAATGGTTGGTGTGAGTATTAACTGTGACAAGTCACCCATGGTGTATCGGGGAATATCCTGACTCCTATTGACGTGTAGAATGTGTCTCGTCCAATCAGAAATTGCTTAATACTGTAGTTGATACAGTTGTACTGTAACTTTGTATCATATGGATAATAATATTACTAGTCTTCAAAAGGTACCCCAGTGCCCAGTTCTCTTGGATAATTTGGAGTATTTGTGCTCATAAATGCAATCTCAATTTTGATAGCCTGCTCTGACTGAGGACTTTTCTTTGTTCGCACTAACGCAACACAAACTGCAGCATTTGATTGGGCTACACATCAATGCTGCCCATAAAACAAGCCTTTTGATCAAAGACCAAGACTGAAATTTGCAGTATGAAATTTACTTCACCTGGGGTGCTGATGAGTTCATCTAGATATAATTGCAGAGGCTACAGCTGAAGTAGCCATATGCGCACACTCATGGCCAGGGGTGGAAAGTAACGAATTACATTTACTCACGTTACTGTAATTGACTAGTTTTTATGAGTACTTTGTAATTTTCTAAGAAGTACATTTTAAGCCAAGTATTTTACATTCAAAGCTGCCCACATTACTGAGTAAAATTATATTGATGGGGGGAAAAAAAAAAAAAATGTGGGGGAAAAAAATCTGCCGGAACTGAAAGGAAATTGGAATGCGCGGGTTTGCGTGCGGCAATTCATTGTTTCATTGCACCGCCTCCCCTTGTGTTGCCGGATCGCTACTACAGGTGGGCGTTCTCGGAAGTGTACAGAAAGTGCTGTTGAAAGACCACAGCACAACATAAGCATGTCCGCGTGTGGCTTGTTTTCTATTGTAAGTCACGTTGAATAAAAACATGTAAAAAGTCTAATGTAATGTAATGTAAAAATGGGCTGTGTCTACATAGCACATTCTTGTATTTAACATTGCCCCCAAATCTGCTGGAATCAAACCACTATCGCTCCAGTTGCTGGTCGACTTCTTTACCTCCATAGAAACTACGCTGTCAGTGTGATTTTCTACAGCATACAATTTCACTCATACTCACCAACAGAAACTGTAATAATAATAAAACAACAGTTTTCTTTTCTCGAGAAAAGTGCATATTCACGCATAATCATGACTGATTTTGTCATGACAATACCTCGCTTGTGATCTACTTTCATTGGATAACGCGGGCGCGTTCACCGGACTCATTTGCATAAAGTTCAGCAGAGCCTCACTTTCAGCTGAGTTCAGCTTTACGCTGTTAAGCACAATCTTGCTCAATTATTTTCCACTCTAATCACTAATGTTTCAAGTGAAGTAGCCGAGGGTTGGGGAAATAAATCATCTCACATTTAAAATTGGCTTTAGAGGACAGTCAGAAATAATAAGAATGCAGGACTTTAGTTTGTGATGGGTCTCTTAATAAATCATCTTAATTATTGTTGGCTATAGGATAGTTCATGGGTTATTGCCTGGACTAGTTTCGAGTGGACAGTGCTAGTCCATCAAAATGGATTGGTTGAGAATGCAAGCTTTGCATGTTCGCTAAATGTAATGTTAAACGAAATGGATATTACGAAGGTTTTAAATATGAAGAGTGATGCTACATAACTAGACTACACAACATCACGACAGTTTATTTTTTAGAGAATTTACTAGTTTTTTCTGTGATATCCTGGCAGCTTAGCGCTCAACACAGAATAACATTGGCTTGTGTCGGGGTTTTGCGCAACTGCGAGCATTCAACAGCTTTTAAATTCTAAATTATCCCATATAACCTCAACTCCTAGAGGAATTAAATGGTAGTGCTGTCACATTTAGTTTATCGCAGTTTATGTCTATTTACTGTAAGACTGCATTTATGTGCAGCAAAATTATGAAAAAAAAATGCATTTTTACTGTAGTTTTTTTTTTTTTTGCAGGATTGCTATATTTTTGTGTCCGAAATTCTGCATAATGCAAAATGTTTGCAATGTTTTTGTGTCCAAAATGCTGACAACTGCTGAAAACTGTAGTACTACGACAGTAAAACTGCAGGTTTTCTAATATAGTTTTTTCATAAGGGTACAATTGTTCTAGAATAGGCCTACATACAATTGTAGATCTTAAATCTTAAATATTATTTTTAAATGTGAGTGTGCCTACTATCACCTAACTATTCTGTACCCTCTTGTATTGTGTACCTGTATATTCACAGAGAAAGCATCCATCAAAGCTTGCTGATTTTAGTGCATGTGCACGGAAGTTGCCACAGGAGCAAGGAGGCAAAAGTAAGAGCAAGCTACCAGGCAACCAGGCCAAAGTTGCGGTTGGTGGTGTAGTCCGTGTATCTCAAGGGACAATTGACAAGCTCCTTATGAGGTTTATTTGTGAAGGTCACCACCCCTTCTCTTTGGTTGAACAGCCAGCATTTAAAGACTTCACTGCAGCACTGAATCCTCAATACAAAGTGCTCTCCAGACCCACAGTTAAAAACAAAATTGCAGAAGCTGCCTGTGAAATGAAGACCAAAATGATATCACACCTCAGCAATGTGAATTATGTCGCCACTACAACAGATTGTTGGTCTGCCCACCAGAAAAGCTTCGAAAGGAAATCAGCTGTGTTGGCATGCAAGAGGCTAAGAGAGTCACACACCTTTGATCTGCTTGCCGGTATGCTGGATGACATCCACTGCAATTATAGAATACGGGGGAGAGTGGTTAGAACCACCACAGATAGTGGCTCAAAATTTGTGAAGGCCTTCTGTATTTTTGGTTAGCAAAGCCAGACGGAGGATGAGGATTCAGAGTCAGACCAGGACTGTTCGGAATTGGATGATGATGTTCAATTCCATGACACATTCAGCATCCTAGAGGAAGACAATGGCCTGGAGTACCAGCTGCCAAAACATCAAAGATGTGCATGCCACCTACTTAACTTGGTTGCCACAACTGATGCTGACATTGCTGAGAAGAATGACACCTACAAGAGGCTGTCACATGCCGCCTTTGGCAAATGCCAAGGTCTGTGGAATAAGTCAGGTTGCTCGCACACTGCAGCATAAGTTGTGGAAGATAAATGTAGTCTTCAGCTCATCCGACCTAATAAGACACGATGGAATTCAACATAAATGGCTGTGGAGAGAATCGTACGTATCATAAAACACAGTGTGTGTGAAGAACTGTTACTGAAAATGCGAGTGTTTTTTTACTTTGAAAATATTTCATTATTTAGCATTTGTAACTTAACATTTGTCATAATTCATGATGAATAAACACAGTGCTGATTCAAGAATATAATATAGTATAATATAATATTTTTTTTTCTTCTTGTATATGGCTGCAAAATCCAAATCCTTCTTTGTAAGAAACTTGTTAAGTTTTATGTGTTTTATTTTCTCTTGTACAGGTTGACGCAGGCAGAAATTGCTTTTCTGGACGTGTTCTGCTACGTGATGAGGGCAGTTTAAAGGCCTTGAACACCCTCCAGTCAGAGAGCAACACACACCTTGGGTGGATGCTCCCAGTCATCTGTGAATTGCAGTCCAAACTGAGAAGGCAGGAAGCGTCCACCAAGGCGTGTCTGCCACTCATCAAGGCGCTTCAGCAAGGTGTCCAAAAGCGTTTTGGAGGGATGATGGAGAACCGGGAACCTTTTTCTGCAGCAATCTTCCTTCCAAAATTTAAGACTGGCTGGACTGACAATGCTGAATGCTGCAATCATTGAAGCAGATGTGATTTTATTATTCAATGTCAGTAATATATTTTAGTTTTGTTCATTTTACCAACAAATGTATAGTAATAACATTTAAATATAGAATATGTCTGTTATCTGAAGTTGTAGCTGTTTGTAGTACTCTTTTAGAGCAAATAACAAATAGCTTAATTGCCCAATGCTGTTTTTCATTAAACAGGTCTACTGTATGTTAGACATCACCTCGACCAAATGGAGACAGCAGAGGAGCACGGTGGACAAAGACAACATTCATCTGATGAAGAGGATTTCTTCACCACTATGAAGGCAAGAAGGTCAGAGGGCTCAGGGGAGTTAGAGGGCTACCTTGCCTGTGCCTCGGAAAATATGAATCTTCTGAACTCTTTTCCAAATATAAAACAACTGTCTCTGAAACTCAACACAGGCCTTCCAGCCTCAGCTGGTTGTTCACAGCGAAGAGAGCACGGATTAGTGCTACCAACTTTAAAAATCAACTTCTGCTCAAACTGAACCAGAGCTTTGCAGGTCTAATGCTGTAGTATCCAGTGGGCCAAATAGTCTGTGGGGCATGGCACTTTGTTTTATTTCTTATTTCTTAAGTTTGCAATATATGCAACATTTCCAGTGTTTTGCGATACTGGTACTTTGATTTTGGTTTTATTATTTATTATATATATATATATAATAAAACCATATATATACAGTGGAAACCGCTTATAGTGATCACGTTGGCCCAGAGCCAATTTGAACACTATAAGCGGTTGATTACTAAAACCGAATTTACAGGTACAGTACAGTATTTCACTTATTTTTTATGCAGAATATCATCTATGCCATTTATATAGTTTTTCAATGACAAAAATGAAATGAAACGGATGCTTTACCATTTGCTGAATTTTATTTTTTAACATGTCTGAAAATAACGTTTGAAACAAACTGTTTCATACAACAACAACATAGAAGATAACGGCATCAAAAATGAAAGCTACCTCGGTTTTGTGTTGCGGCTCTCCGCATAAAGAAATCACTTCATGTATTTATCCATGGTTCCCTGGATCAGAGTGTTGTCCATTCCAGATGCTTTCCTCACTGTACTCTTGTCTCATCCTGACCCACTGTTGCTCGAGCCACTCATCGCAAAACCACTCACTTCTCCTGCAAAATGAAACTTTGCATTCAAAACAATGTTATTTCTTCTCAAAATGCTATTTTGTTGTCAAATGACAAACACAAACCATCATATGAATAGACATTTATAACAACCAGTTGAACCCTGATGTGCTTAATGTAAAACACTATGATAAACGGAAAACACTTCTTCTTCATTCATCATAATGATTTAGGCCTTTTTTTGTTCAGCGTTACACTTGCTACAGACAGTACATACATAAGTGTGCTATATTTTAGAATATTGTTTTTATACTCAGAACGCACATATACATTGATACAAATATATTTTATTTTTCCCACAAAAACCGTGTACACACTGTGCATCCCAATCAACACAAAGCTGGACCTACAGTGGTCTACATAAAACACAACAGAAGAGTTTACTGTAGCCTATACAGTAACACAACAAATTATGCTGCATCCTTTCTTCTGTTTTTGTGTGGCCACAGCACCTCATCCACATCACATGCAATGTTTTTCCTGGCCTAGCAGCGAATCCATCCATGAAAAGCATCAGTTGCTATATTTTCACATGCGTCTTCCATAGCTTAGAGAAAGGGTACACGCATTTGTGGATTTTGGTCATACACTTTCATCTCCAGTCAAAAAAAAATCCTCATTTGGGTTGAGGAGTGCAGAATATGGAGAGAGATATGTAAACAATTAAACAACTACTGTAAAATAATTTTGTTGACCAAATGGTTAACCAAAATGGCTCTGATCTCATCAGAGATTATGGTCCTTTCTCGTCCGTGTCCTCCCCGTCCTCCTCCTCTTACTCTCACTCCTCTAGCTGTGGCTCTGCCTCTTCCAAAGCTCTGATAGCTAATTGTAAAGCTGTGTGACAGGTGTTTGCCAATGTGATGAGTCAGTGTGCATAGTGGGGCAATTGACTTTAGAATTTTGTATCACTGTGTGTTCCTTGTGAAAACAAGAGATTTTTGTCATGAACGTTGTGCCAAACGCAGAGAATTGTCTATAGTGTTTTGAAAAAAAGTGTGTTTTAGAACTGCAATTTGAGTGTAAAGCAGGAATTGTGTTTATAGTTTAGCAGAATCGGTTCATGGGGTTGGTGCATGAGTTACATGTTGTGGTCATTGTGTCTGAAGTACAAGGAATTGTGTTTAAACAATAGAGGCGGGCCGTTATCGGCGTTAACGTGCTGCGTTAACGCGAGACTCTTATCGCGCGATAAAAAAAATATCGCCGTTAATCTATTCTCAAAGTTGGGTTGGGAGCTGGGTCTATACTACACAAACTATGATGACTTTCACCAAAGATCTTAGATTCTACAAAGATAAGCCAACATAATACGTTACTATGGGACCAAAATGCCAACAAATTCCTATTTCGAACTCTTAGAAAATAATTTAGTGTGTCTGTAAAGCGAGCTAGCAAGCTAACGAACTAGCTCTAGCTCATTCAAGTGAATAGTAGTAACTATCTATAACAACATCATGTGCTAAACGCTAACAGCGATTGGGCTCACCTTGAATTTAATACATTGCTGTAGCCCTATAACTTTATATTACTTTGTCTGCTTACACTACAACCAGTAACAGTATCTAGGTGGGTGTTAGTGACAGCTTTCAATTCAAAACATTACGTTAGCGTAGTTCGCTAGCGTTAGCGCGCTAACAACCGCATAGTAAGTGGTTGCTGCCTGACCTGAAATAAAGCTAATTTTCTCAAAATCCAAACAGTAACAACTTACACTATTAGGCTTGAAATTATTACAAATAGTTGCAGATTGTGACACATGATTCCAAAAAACCCTTAACAACTCCAGAAAAACGTAATGACCAATTTATTAGTTAAACTCCACATGTGTCCCATTCATTTCAGTAAAACGAACCTAGAATCTGCTCTGCACTGCATAAAGGGGGATTCCCCCCTCCCCCTTGCGAAAATAGAACACGGAAGCAAACGGCTCCCTTCCTCAACACTTTCTGCTTTCACCTTGATATTTTAGCGCGGATGTATACCCTACCTCTATATTTTAATGCGGATGTATACTTAGCCGAATTGCACTGAAGGGGACTCCTGCCACAACTGTCCCATGCGAGAGACTTTTTTCTTTAGCAGGCCATATTGTGCAGAAAAGGAGATCTACTTTGCCACCAGAAAATGTGAACAAGCTGGTCTGCCTAAGTGACTGGTGGAAGAAGGAGAAATAGAGCTTGGACTGATTGACACAAAGCTACTGACTGTAAACAGTTCATCACAACTTCTTATGTAGGCTTACAGTTCAAAATCCATGTTTCATGTTTCATTTAGTTCATGTTTAACTAAATAAACAGCTAGTAAGCACAAGTACATTTTATTGAACATGATTTATTTCCATCACCAAGTATCAAAGTAGAACAGCTTTTTCAAGCAGTTAGTGATGCATTTTGGAAACAGGAGATGAGCCCCTGGTCTACTGTGCCACCTGGCTTAAGAAACCCGTTCTCAAAGACTTACTTCTAGTCATTATTTAGGTAGCACACATATTCTGAATGCCTTCGGCAGAATTCAAATGAGCCATTTTAATCTAGATTAATCTAGATTAATTTTATGATTAATCTAGATTAATCTAGATTAAAAAAATTAATCTATGCCCACCACTATTAAACAATTTAGAAAAACTGTAAATCGCTCGAACCAGCCGACAGAAACTTTGAAACCATCCTCTCCGAGGCTTGCTGCTAATGTCTCAGCCTTCTCCCTGACCAAGGGTCCGCTCAGCGGAGCGTTGCGAGAACGAGCATGATCAATCCACTTCACCAGGGCGGCCTCAACCGCAGGTGCTTTGCCCGGGCGCCGTCGTTTTCTCTCCCCTTCGTTAGCATTCAGGACTGTCTCTCGTTGCTTAATAAGACTACACAATGTAGCCTGAGGAATGCCAAGCCTCGCTGCAGCATTGGCGCGTTTTTGGCAATTTGTCATACGCCTCGATGAGACTACGTTTTTCATTAATTGAAAATGACCTCCTTTTTCAAGCCATGATTAGAGCTTAGTTGCTGCCCGCGTACTGTCAACTTGTAGCTAGCTAGCCAGGCAGAAGCCTAGGGCAGAAGCAGACGTCCAGAAAGGAATCATGGGAGTAAAAGATAAAATATACATGTAATTTAAAAATTATTTTTGCCCAAGTTTACATTCATAAAATGACCAAAAATGAACATTATAAACGGATTTCTTCATTACTATAAACAAATTATTTAAACAGCATTTGTATAGAAATGATTCTGTCCCAAGCCTTTTGATCTATAGGCTATAGGCGGTTGATTACTATATCCGTGACCACTATAAGCGGTTTCCACTGTATATATATATATATATATATATATATATATATATAGTGTTGTGAGTTGGAACATATGACCGAACATAGAGTGCACATTACAGTATACCTCTCAACAGATTGTGACTGTCCTGTGTTGTGCTTTAGCAGCACAATACTGAGCTCAGTTATGAGCTGCGAGCTTGGATATGCACTTTATACGGCTAAAGGTTTATTAAAACAACTTGTGCTGGATTTGGTTTATGACTCATCCCTTTTTACATCAAATAATTGAAAGTAACTAAGTAACTTTTACTCGAGTACATTTTCAAATGGGTACTTTTAATTTTATTTGAGTAGGATTTAAGCAAAGTAAAGATACTTTTACTTAATTACAATTTTTCAGTACTTTTTCCACCTCTGCTCACGGCAAACAGCGTAAAGGCGCAAAAGGGCTCATGTTGTTACAGGTGGTTTTTGTGTGTGCATGCATGTGTGCATGTATGAGTGTGTGTGTGTGTGTGTGTGTGTGTGTGTGTGTGTGTGTGTGTGTGTGTGTGTGTGTGAGAGAGAGAGAGAGAGAGAGAGAGAGTTTGTCCGTATGCATGTGTGTACATGCTTTTACATGGCTGTGTATGTGCGTGAGATGTGTATGTCCTTATAACCGGTGACGCTAGTGCTCATGTCATCACAGGCAGCATTTCAAAGGCACAATAGGAGAGGAGCTGTGTTTAGCCATTCCTGTTTCCTCAGCATCCTTAGAAACTGTTGTTGTGACCTTCTCTGTGCTCCTCGTCACCTTTGCCCCCAATCTAAAAGGCGCCGAAAGAGGCAACGAGGGCTGCAAATAGCACTTATCCTTCCTTTTCTCTGAGAACAGCGCTTTGCCCTATTTTTTAGTTCTGTATCAGACTGAGGCGAATCCAGTGTTTCTCCTAGTGCTTTATACTTAAAGCGGCCACCTTAACAACCCCCCCCACCTTATCTAAGTTAGCCTAAATTAGAGTTTGGCTAAAAATTAGGTGTTGACTGAAAGTATAGGATGTGTAGGCCTATGTATGACTGTAGACACTTCACCAATTGCCTCCCATTCATACCAGCTGGTAAGCTTAACACAAACACAATGCAGAAGACTAATGTAAATCATTTGGGAGTGATTTATTTCTCAGCCATAACCACTGGCAACCTGGATTGAGAAAATACGATCTAGTACCATATATTTCAAATCACCTAGTTCTACCTGTGCACGTAATACAGGTGATTTGACTAATTGAGTTTTCTTCCTGGCCAAGGGGTTGTGCTAAATAGAATCAGCTGATTTAGTGAGTGGCTGGAACAATAGAATAATATAATAAGCTAACAGAATCAGCTGCTTTAGTGAATGGCTGAAGCAAAGCTACGTTACTTTACTGTAGCTTCTGAAGCCAGATTGCCTGAATTCACACAAATCAAACAAACAGGGAGTTTTTCCTCACCCCTGTTGCTCCCTGGGGACACTAACAACCCGACTGCGCCTAAATGAACTTTCCTTGTTCTAGCGCCTTTGGTTTGCAAGGACTGTTGACCTGTGTTCACACAACAGCCCGCATCAACAGGGCATTGCATAGTTCCAGCGCCTCTGGACTACAAAGACTGTTGACCAGGTCCTACAAGGACTGTCTACCCGTTTTCACGCAAGAGTCATTTTGCTTCTGTAGTCATCCGCTCCGGTGCCACTGGACTGCAAGAAATGTTGTCTTGTGGTGACCTTGCCAAACTGTAAACCACTTTGAGCTGCATCTTCTATGTATCAATTGTGCTATACAAGTAAAGATTATTATTATTATAGTGTAGGGGTAGGTGTAATAGCTATAGTTTCTCCCTAAGGTGCTCTTCCTACATGCACAAGTACTTTGTGTTCTTTGTAAAAAATTATTATTATTATTATTATTATTATCACTGGCCATAGCCAAGCACCTCCTTGAATAACCACCACCTTAACTGACTAATTCTCAGCAGGAGACACTGGAATTAAAAGGTCTTATTCCCTAAATATCCCAATGTGGTTATGCTGCCAAAGCATCACAACTCCCTGCCAGATCACATCTGGCCTCATTATTCCACAGCAGGCAGTCATCAGCGACTCCAGACATTAGCGATTGGGTGAAGGCAGAGCCACTTGTTTCAACTTCAACAGAGTGCACACCTCCAGGAAGAAATCTTTTCTCAATACAGCACTGCCAGACCCTGTATACAAAATGAAATGAAGTACGAGGGGCTGGTTTACCAGGCTACTCCCACAGCTCATCTCATATATTTTTTTTATATTAGTGGTTAACCAACATCATGTTGATCCTATGTATTGGCAGCACTGGAGAACATTTTCCTGTTGACGATGTCTAACAGATCTTCACTACTGGCACCACTGACCAGCCTTCAGTTTCACTCATCAAAGGCTCTTCATGATGATGAAAGATTTGGCATGTTGGAAGCTCACAGCTTTTTTATGAATTATTGAGGATGCTCTCCTCAAACACTCAGCATTTTGTAGGATTCATAGTTATGTAGCGAACAAGTGCATGCAGAACAAGTGTTGTCAAGTGCATAAATGATGGCCAAATATAGCCATTCAAAAGCATCGCTCCCCTGCATTAAGGACATCACTGTAAAGACATCCAGGACATGCTTTTGTGCAGCGTGTGGACATGATATGCATGTAGCTCCAAGCACCCTGTCAGCTGTTACACCTGGGTGCACCCTCTGGACCTCTTCAATATTTATGTGCCCCATTTCGTCCATGGGCCGATAATCCATCCGCTGTCTGCTTACACGGCAGTGGCATTGGACGGCTCAATGAAGGTGGGCCTCAGAAGAGGGAGATTTGGCGGAAGGAGATGGCGGATGGGAGTTGGCAAAGATAGTTTATCTTTAGGCCAGTCAAAGTTTTATTCGAGTCGTGTTGGCTACTTACAGTAGGGCTCGGTAGAGAGCCCTCCTCTCTGCTGCTGCCCGTAATTCAGTCAAGTCGCATTAGCATTTTGCGTCGGTGGCTGCTGGCTCACGGACCAGCTGGTGTTGTTAAATAGTGCTTCAGTCGCCACCTGCAGCCTGGAGCCTCAGCTAGCATGTCTGCTTTGTAGCTGTGGCAGAAGAGAGGCCAGGTGGAAAATAATGTTCCACAGGTCATCTCTTCACATTTTCTCAGAGAGTTGCAAAGCGCTGTGCACATACAGTAGGAGACTGTTGTTGTTGCTATTGTTGTGCCGTTTATGCTGCCTTGCCTGGAAACAGAAGCATGCGATTTTTATTCATCGACAGAGATTTCAAGTTTGGACGCAGCACCCACACTAACTGGCAAGAGGAGATATTACCAGCTTCAGCATGTGCGTTCATCACGGCACGTTCGTGTGCACTCGTTGCATGAAAGAGTAAACGACGGGGACTTGTAGACGATCAAAGCATTTCCGGCATGGGTGGCATCCGTAATGGATGTTTGAAATCATTCTCAAGCAGAAAAAAAATCCTCCTGGAAACTGTATCTCAGCTTTAGGCTCAAGTCTCATCTGGGCCTTTGAACACCGTAATAAATGATATCTGTGGCCCTCATTTCAGAGGGCCTCACTTGAAAGATTGTGCTGGATAAACATTTATTGGCATTGGTGGTACAGAATGAAAGAGAGAGAGAGAGAGAGAAAGAGAGAGAGGGATGGGGGGAGTTGCATGAGTTTAGAAAGATGGATACAGAAAGGGCCCAGATGCTTTCAATCACTGAGTCACATTTCAGGTGTGCCTCAGCATTTCCAACTCCAATTCTCATTGCTCTTTTGTCAACAGAAATGACATGATTCCTTTTCTCTGTTATCCTTTAGCTTATCTTTTTTTTGGTCAGTGGCAGTATGGAAAGCACGATAACAGAAATTCAATTAAATCAACCTTGTAGGATGCAACTGTCAATTCAGCAGTACACAACATAAATCCTACCAATGCATTTCATGCGAGTTTAGATTAAACACTTTCGTAACTGTATTTCTGATTCAGATTAATTATGTGGAGAACATATGGTGAGATGTGAAAATATATTGCAGCTCTCTTCACAAACATGCGTTAGCCAGCTTCTACTTTATTTTATCTGTCATAGAAAAAAGTAGGTAACACTTTATTTGAAGGTGTCTACTTAAGAGTGACATCAGCATGACATAAACACGACATGATACATGTTATAAATATTAATAACACTTCATTCATGTTTATGACTGGTGTCATTAAGTGCCATTTGTTTTTTGTAATTTTAAGTTGATATGTTTTGGGATGCAGACATTGCAAAAAAAACGAATGACACTTAATGACACCAGTCAACATGAATGAAGTATCACTAATATTTATGATACATGTCATGTCATGTTTATAAAGGGCTCAATTCACCCTTGTAGACACCGCTAGATACAGCTCTGGAAAGAATTAAGAGACCACTGTAAAATTATCATTTATAAATTAACTATTTATAGGTATGTGTAAGTAAAGTGAACATTTTTGTTTTATTCTGTAAACTACTAACAACATTTCTCCCAAATTCCAAATTCAACTGACACTGGACAGGAATGGCTCTCGTATGTAGAGATGCTGATTTCAGGAAAATCTGAAGTGGTCTCTTAATTTTTTACAGAGCTGTATATTTGGCCCTAAAAGTAATAAAATTACTTTTAAGTTGAATTTGGAGACTCAGTCAGCCTAGTGGTTGAACATCAAGAACAAGGTTTATTCTTAACAATAAGGAAATTACAGACAGACAGATAGACAGACATACACACACAGGACACGACAAGACTAACTCAAACAGTAGTTATTTTGAACTTAAATGTTGTTGACACCCAATGGGTGTTTCAGAAGGTTACCACTCCAAAATGAATATGCAATGGTCTTTTGTTAAGTCTAGTATACAGTGTCTTCCTAATCAGATAAGAAAAGGTGCCAGCCTTGTCTGTATGCTAAATACACAGGGACAGTTCCTCAAAGGCCCACCAAATGGTTAAGGAAGCCAGTTGTTCACACCTCCTAGCTCAGCCAGATACACATACAAAGCTTTTGATCCTAATACAAAAGTTCCAAAACCAACCAAGGGATTTGAAATAATAATAAAATGTTTCAACATTAAAATGCTATTTACAAGATTATTATTATTACTCAAATACCATCAGTCCCCCTTTTCAAGTCTAACTGACTTGACACACAATCATAAAAACAAAAGGTATTTGAAATAATAATAAAAATGTTGCAACATTAAAATGTTATTTACAAGATTATTATTTTTACTCAAATACCATCAGCCCCTCTTTTATAAATAATTATATATTTTTTGAAAATATATTTATTGGCATTTTTCAATTGCAATATAAACACAAACAAAACACAATTAGGCATATCAACATAATAATATGTATAGCATCCTCGAAGAGCCCAATGTCAATGCTGGGCCCTTAGAATCATGGGTAACTGTCACGGATCCCAGCCAGACAGAAAGGAAAACCCAAAAGCGTAACTTCAATAAAAGTTTATTGAGGGTTGGGGGGAAAGGGACAAAGTCAATAGCTCCGGAGAGCCGGTAGGTATCCACCAGGACGCGGTGAAACACCCAGGCAGACGGGCGGTCAGAACCCACTCCCGGAAGCAGGCGAAGAGTCGTGGGCAGGCGAAGATCGATACCAGGGGCAGAAGAGCAGAGCAGAGTCGAAGGCAGGCGGAGGTCGAGACCAGAAGCAGGTGAGTCAGCCGGGCAGGAGTCGTTACCGGGGCAGTAGAGCAGAGCAGAGTCGAGGGCAGGCGGAGGTCGAGACAGGAGCAGGTGAGTCAGCCGGGCAGGAGTCGTTACCGGGGCAGTAGAGCAGAGCAGAGTCGAGGGCAGGCGGAGGTCGAGACAGGAGCAGGTGAGTCAGCCGGACAGGAGTCGTTACCAGGGCAGTAGAGCAGAGCAGAGTCAGGGACAGGCGGAGATCGATGCCGGGGAGCAGAAGAGCCAGGAAGAGCCAGGGACGGACCGGGGTCGAAACCAAGGGCTGGAGAGTCAGGCGGAGTCAGGCAGGCAGGAGTCGGCACCGGAGGACTGGAGATACTGACAGACAGACAGGGGAAAACACAGGCACAGACGGAAAACAAGCAACACCGGGAAGTACACAGCCAAACAGACGCAGAGAAGTCAGGAGTCGAAATAGCTTGCCGAGGGAATACACCGTGGTTCGCAGACGGACTGACAAGGAGTGAATGAGAGAGACGAGTATAAGTAGTAGAAACCCCGGGAACTAAACAAGCGTGAACGAGGAGTGCAGGTGAGTCTGATGATTGAATGAACTCGTGACTGTCACAAATCAGAGAGTGCAGGTGAGACTGATTACCGTGATCGTGAAGCGAGATAATCAGGTGAGGGTCTAAACACGGAAGTACAGGTGCAGAGAGTCAGCAGACAACACGGGGAGTGAACCTAATTGACAACCAACAGGGTAATAGCGAAAAAGACACATGAAAGAATCCCAGCCCAGAGCGACACCGTGACAGAACCCCCCCCCCCCCAAGGGACGGCCCCAGAAGTCCCAGAAAACAAAAAAAACAAAAAAACAAGAAAAGACGAACACACAAACAAGACAGGGGGGGAGGGGGGGAATCAGAACTCCTCTGAACGATCCGAAAACAGGGCTTCCTCGTCCCGAACTGCTCCAGTGCCACCAGCAGGATGGTCCGGCGCAGGAAGCCGGGGCATTCGACCGGGCAGAGAGGAACCCCTGGGACAGCCCCGACGGAGGGCCGGCTGATCAGGATGCTCACGGTGGAAGTCGGTGATGAGGGTACGGTCCAGGATCCTGCCCGCCGGGACCCACGACCTCTCCTCCGGACCGTACCCCTCCCAATCGACCAGGTAATGTATGCCCCGGCCTCTCCATCGGGACCGGAGAAGACGACGCACCGTGTAGATGGGATCCCCATCAAGTAGCCGTGGAGCAGGCGGAGGAGGCTCCACAGGGGTAAGCGGACTCACCCTCACCGGCTTGATACGGGAAACATGGAAGGTGGGATGGATCCTCATGGTCGTTGGCAGCCGGAGACGGACCGCCGTAGGGCTAATGATACGCTCCACCAAGAAGGGGCCCAGGAAGCGCGCCGCCAACTTCCGGGACTCCACTCGGACGGGAAGGTCCTTGGCCGATAGCCAGACCCTCTGCCCCACACGGTAAGCAGGCGCCGGCGTCTGACGACGGTTGGCCCCCGCCGAGTAAAATGCCACGGCTCTCAGTAGTGCCGCCCGCGCTCGTGCCCAGGTCCTTCTGCACCGACGGGCGTTGGCAAGGGCAGAGGGGCAGGAAGCCTCTCTCTCCTGGCTCGGAAACAGGGGAGGTTGGTATCCATAAACACATTGAAATGGTGACATACCGGTAGCTGAGCAGGTAAGGGAGTTGTGTGCATATTCCACCCACACCAGTCGACTAGCCCAGGAGAGGGGGTCCCAGGAGGCCACACAGCGCAGAGCCTTCTCCAGCTCCTGGTTGGCCCGTTCAGACTGCCCGTTAGCCTGTGGATGATAACCAGAGGTGAGGCTGACCGTGGCCCCCAGGAGGCGACAGAACTCTTTCCAGAACACGGAGGTGAACTGGGGACCACGGTCGGAGACGACATCGGTGGGGATGCCGTGAAGACGGAAGATGTGTAGCTGGACTGCCTGCGCGGTCTCTCTCGCAGACGGGAGTTTGGTGAGTGGGATGAAGTGGGCCATTTTGCTAAATCTGTCCACCACCGTGAGGATAACAGTCTTCCCGTCTGAGGCAGGCAGTCCAGTGATAAAATCCAGGCTGATGTGAGACCAAGGGCGAGAGGGAACGGGCAAGGGCTGGAGAAGACCCGCGGGTGGTCTGTTGGAAGACTTGTTACGGTTGCAGACCGGGCAGGCTCGAACGTACTCCCGAACCTCCCTCTCCAGATTGGGCCACCAGAACCGTTGAGCGATGTGTTGACTGGTGCGGGTAGCTCCGGGATGGCAAGCCAGGAGAGAGTCGTGCCCCCACTGCAGGACCTGGGAGCGGAGAGCGTCGGGCACATACAGTCTATCCGCCGGACAGGTGCTGGGTCCGGGCTGGTCTCGGAGAGCCTGCTGCACCTGTCTCTCAATGTCCCAAGAGAGCGCCGCAACGACCCGGGACTCCGGTATGATGGGGACCGGTCCCTGGAGACCGTCATCGTCTTTCTGGTAGCGACGGGAGAGGGCGTCCGGCTTAATATTTCGGGTACCTGGACGGAAAGACAGAGAAAAGTTAAAACGAGAAAAAAACAATGACCACCGAGCCTGTCGGGGATTGAGTCTCTTGGCAGACCGGATGTACTCAAGGTTCTTATGATCAGTCCAGACTAAAAATGGCACGGACGCCCCCTCCAACCATTGCCGCCACTCCTCCAGGGCTAATTTAACGGCGAGGAGTTCCCGGTCCCCGATGTCGTAATTATGCTCCGCAGGGGATAGACGACGGGAGAAATAGGCGCACGGATGCAACTTGTTGTCCTCCGGGTGCTGTTGTGAAAGTACAGCCCCGACCACAATATCAGAGGCATCTACTTCAACTACAAACTGTCTCTCGGGGTCAGGCACTTGGAGGATGGGGGCGGATGTGAACCTGTCCTTTAGGTGACAAAAAGCCTCATTGGCCGAGATAGTCCACAAAAAAGTCTGCTTAGTGCTGGTCAGGGCAGTCAACGGGGCAGCTACAGAGCTGTAATTTCGAATAAACCGTCTGTAAAAATTAGCGAATCCCAAGAACTGTTGCAGCTGCTTGCGATTTTCAGGGGTTGGCCAGGAGGTGACAGCAGACACCTTCGCCGGATCCATCTGTATGGCACCCTCTGCCACGATGTATCCCAGGAAGGCCACGGTCTTAACGTGGAATTCACACTTCTCGGCTTTGATAAACAGCGAATTCTCCAGGAGACGACGGAGGAATAGTCGAACGTGCTGTTTATGTTCTTCAATGTTCTTTGAGAATATTAAAATGTCGTCTAGGTAAATGAACACAAATCTGTCCAACACATCTCTTAAGACGTCATTTACCAGACCTTGGAAAACTGCGGGGGCATTGGTGAGCCCGAACGGCATGACCAGGTACTCATAATGGCCGTTAGGCGTGTTGAACGCCGTCTTCCACTCGTCGCCCTCCCGGATACGAACAAGATGATAGGCATTACGTAGATCGAGTTTTGTGAAGACCGTGGCCCCCTGGAGAGACTCAAAAGCGCTGGCGAGGAGTGGCAGAGGGTACCTATTCTTAATGGTGATGTCGTGATGTCGTGAAGTCCCCGATAGTCAATGCAAGGTCGGAGGGAACCGTCCTTCTTCCCCACAAAAAAGAACCCTGCGCCTGCCGGTGAGGAGGAAGGACGAATGATGCCAGCTGTCAATGAGTCCGCGATGTACTCCTCCATAGCTCTCCTTTCGGGTCCAGATAGAGAGTAGAGTCGACCACGGGGAGGAGTGGCTCCTGGTACCAGGTCGATGGCGCAGTCATATGGGTGGTGAGGAGGCAGAGAAGTGGCCTTAGCTTTGCTAAAAGCCTGCAGGAGGTCGTGATAACACTCCGGGACATTGGAGGTGTAACACTTTAGAATAACTACTCTATAAATAATAAATAAAAAAATAAAAAATAATTGCATTTATTATGCAATTAATTAACTCTTAGTTAACACTTTCCTCATAATGTGTTAACAATTATTGTTTTATCAACAAATCAAATATAACACATATCTATATGTAACAGGTTATAGTATTTCCATTATAATTGCACAAGATCTCTGTGTACATTTGGTTGCACACACTGATAGTGAGTATCCTGGTAGTAAGCCCCTCCTCTAGCTCCCCTTGCCTGACCGGATCCCCCCTTCCTCTTTCCTGTCTTACGGTTACATGAAAGAGGTAGGTTTGATTTGTTTAAGCCCCAGATCAATCCAGTTATTATTTATGTTAACATATGTCATCCATTAGTTTATTTTATCAGGTTTCATTTACAATCAATATATGTGTATTATTGTTGGGTTCTTTTTGTCGACTAAATTCTAATCCTGTATTATTTATGTTTTGTGTCATGACATGTGGATGCTAGTTTTGATGAGTGCTATCTGTATCTGTGACGCTGCCTAAGAGGACTCACTGTATTTCGTGTTATCAACAGGTGTGCTATAATTATTATTTCTATTTTAAACATATGTATATTTCTTTTCCCTGTCTTACGGTTACATGAAAGAGTTTTGATAAGTGCTACCTACTGTATCTGTGACGCTGCCTAAGAGGACTCACTGTATTTCGTGTTATCAACAGAGAAATAAACTGCAACTGCGGAATGTCTCGGTCTTCACCTTTTTTTATAAAACACAAAAACACAACGCAGAAGTTTCTCCCCGTTACAATGGTGCCGTGACCATCTGGTTCATCCGATCTACGCTCGCTAGATCACCGGGACTGCTGCTGTTATTATTCCGCCGTTGCTGCCACCGAGTGACCGATGCTAGTTTCTCCGCTAGCATCCGACGACTGCTGCTACAGTGAGATCCTGCAGGTGTATGTATGCCACAGCTCGTGCATAAATTAACGACGTCGAGTGTTGTTTTAGTTTTAGACATTGTAAGCCCTTAGGCAATCGCTGTTTTGAAAGCTGTAATCTATGTTTTGAAAGCTGTAATCTACGTTTTGAAAGTTGTAATCGATGTAAGTCAGGTGTTATTGTATAGGCTATTTTTAAGCAGACTTGTGTACATTATAGCCTGGTCTAGTTGCCTATTTTTTTTTTTTAGTTTAAATTTAATGGAACCTTGCCGTTATTGATATTTTTGAGTTTGACTTTTGAACTGTATTTTTGCAGGTTTGCTTAGACATAGTGGTCAGTATGTCAATGTCAAAGTTGAATGGTGCTTATGTATATAGTGGGTTTGGGAGAGGTTGTAAAATTGGTTCAGATGCAGAGGCCAGTTATCAAAGGGTGGGCCAGTCAGCTCTGGATCCAGTAGCATTTTCCACTCCACTCACTCACGTAATTAAAAACACACATGTCACTTACACTGATATAGTTGATAGCCCAACTGCTAGGCTTGCAGAGCAGGCACATGACAGTACTAGTGCAATGCACAATGTACCTAGCAATCATTCAAGCCCAGTACATGCTCAACATACCTGCTCAGGGGGGTGCTTGGACACTTCAAGACTAAATGTGGTTGTCCAATCAGATGTTAAGCCACCGCCATTCTTCAGAGGTGACCATGCTGACACATGTACTGTCCATGAATGGGAAGACTTGATGCAGAGTTACCTGCGCAGATGGAAGTGCAGCACTGCTGATATGTATGATGCCATAACAAGCAGGCTAATGGGGAAAGCCAGGGACATTGTGAAAGTTTCACTGCGTAGCAACCCAGATATTGACCCCTATAGCCATCCTGCAGCCGTGTTTGACATTCTGAAAAAGAATTTTAGTGAGCTCCCATACTCCGGCATGCCTATGGCAGATTTTTATAGCACGCTGCTGAAAACAGATGAGAGCGCACTGGATTACTGGGTGCGACTGAACAAAGCTATTGATGTTGCTGATGAGTGTCTCCGCAGGCGGGGTAGGTGTGTTGAAGACATGAGTGCTGAAGTTGTGATGATGTTTGTTACTCACTGCCCAGACCCTCACCTCTCTCTGTCTTTCAAAAGCAAACCAGCCAGTAAGTGGTCAGCATCTGAGGTCCAGGAGCGCTTGGATGACCATCAAAGGGATTTGAGACGTAGGCCCCCAGTGTGTCAGCACTCTCCTTCTACTTGCAGTCCTGGCTATGTAGCGTTCACTCAGTCCACTGCCCAGTTTGACAACTCTAATGTTCAGCCAGAGGCAACACTTCATCCTGTGCTTCACCAACCACCTGCAGCTGTTGCACTGCCTGTGAATCGTGCAGAGGAAGAGCCAAGTATGCGTGAGGTGGTAAGCATGTTGAACAAAGTCATCACACTGTGCTCTGTTCCCCAGTCAGTGTCACATCATCGTCAGCCTCAGCAGCGCCAGCAGTTGTCTCAGCCGCCAGTGTCCTCTCCTTGCCGAGTGTGTAGCAGCACTGACCACTCCACCTTCAGTCACTGCAGGCTACTAAAACTCTGTCGTCACTGCTTCCAACCTGGCCACTTCAAGTCTTCTTGTCCAGGTGTCACTCGTCCAGCTGCAGCCTCCGCACAGCCCAGCCGTGTGCCGTTAAACTAGAGCCCCCGCGCTGTGAGAGGGCAAGCGCGGGTTGTGATACAGCCCTCACCGACCCAGATCTACTTACCATCTACAGTGACAACTGTCAGCTTTTGCCAGCAGGACAGGTGCCGATTCTCATCAGTTCACAGAAACTTGAAGGGTCAAGCGAGCTGTTTTATACGCCTGTGCTAGTAAGTGCCAAGGTCACCTTGAGAGGTATGTTGGACTCTGGGTCCATGTCTTGTACACTAAGTGAAGAGGCAGAAAAGAAACTTCAGTCTGCTGGTGTTCTGCCCAGTGCTCAGTTAATCCCTGAAAATGTGGTGCTTGTAGGCTGTGGCGGCTTAACAACCTACCCAAAGTGTTTCTATGACCTTGAAATTGAAGTGTATAAGACAAAGTTTGTTGTACCCTCTCTAGTTGTACCAGGCCAGCGAGATGACTTCATAATTGGCACTAATGTGATTAAGTCTGTCCTTCAAACCATGAGAAATGAAAAGGAATACTGGAAGCTGATTTCCTCTAAGAGTAGTGACCCTGCATGTGAGGATTTCTTAGAGCTGCTGAGCTGTGTGTCACGGTGGAAAGGCCCAGATGAGCACGACAGAGTCGGGACAGTCAAGCTGGTGCATAGCGTTACACTCCTCCCAAAGCAAGAACACCTGGTATGGGGAAAGCTTCCTAGTGATGTTCCTGTGTCTCCAGGTTGCACAGTCATTGTTGAACCCACCTCTGCTCGCTCCGCTCCGAAGAATATCTTGGTAGGGAAACTTGTCACTGCTATGTGGGGTGATCGCTGGGTCCCGATGAAGATTCTTAATCCAACACTGAAACCAGTTACTCTGCGACGCAATGCTAAAATAGCTGATGTGTCACCATGTCTAGCAATGGAAGATCTGAACATCACGCAGGTACAGTGTCAGACACAGAATGCAAGCCCTAGCCCAGAGTTATGTAGTAGCACGTCCACTGACGTTGTCCAGGCGCTGAAAGCTGCCGGTCTGGGTGATATCGACCTGGGTGGCTGTGAAGTTTCTCCTGCTGAAAGAGCCAAGTTGGCAAACTTGCTGTTGGAGTACAGTGACATCTTTTCAAAAGACTCTCTTGACTGTGGAAAGGCCAGCGGCTTTGTTCACCGGATTCATCTTTCAGATGATCGTCCCTTTCGGCTTCCCTATCGACGAGTCCCACCAGCGCAATATCACAAGCTCAGGCAAGTTCTGAATGAGATGGAGGAGCGTGAAATAATCAGAAAATCAGTGAGTGACTATGCCTCCCCACTGGTCATGGTCTGGAAAAAGAATGGCGACCTGCGTATCTGTACAGACTTCAGGTGGTTGAACGCTCGGACCATTAAAGATGCTCACCCACTTCCCCATCAGTCTGACTGTCTTGCTGCGCTTGGGGGCAATGCTGTTTTCAGCACCATGGACTTGACGTCTGGGTTTTATAATGTCCCACTGCATGAGGCTGATAAGAAGTTTACTGCTTTTACCACACCACTCGGCTTGTATGAGTATAACCGTTTACCTCAAGGCCTGTGTAACAGTCCAGCGTCCTTTATGAGGATGATGCTCAGTATTTTTGGTGACCTGAATTTTTCCAGCCTTTTGTGTTACCTTGATGATCTGCTTTCTTTTGCGCCGTCTGTTGATGAAGGTCTGGAGCGTCTGAGGACCGTTTTCAACCGGCTGAGGTCCAACAACCTGAAGCTGTCACAGAAGAAGTGTTACTTCCTCAGGCGTTCTGTTAAGTTTCTGGGCCATGTAGTTAACAGTGACGGAGTGTCAGTAGATCAGGACAAGGTTGCTGTGATGTCATCCTTCATGAAGTCAGATCTTATGGAGTCAGATGGCTGCACCCCATCCCAGAAGAGGATACGGTCGTTCTTAGGCATGGCCTTGTATTACCAGCACTTCATCCCAGGCTGTTCCTCCATTGCAAAACCTCTGTTTGCTTTGACTGCAGGCTCTAAGCGTAGGGGCAAAGCAGGGAAAAATGGGAATAGTGGCATGTTCCGTAAGCTGACAGCACAGGACTGGACAGCTGCTTGCGATAAAGCCTTTGCTGAGCTGAAGACTGCGTTGGTCAGTTGTGTAGTCCTTGCCCATCCAGACTTCAACAAGCCTTTTCTCCTCTCCACCGATGCTTCCCTTCATGGCTTAGGCGCTGTTCTTTCCCAAGTCCAAGATGGTGATGACAGAGCGAGGCCTGTAGCATTTGCAAGTAAGTCACTCAGCCGCAGCCAGGCCAACTACCCTGCACACAGACTAGAGTTTTTAGCGCTGAAGTGGGCAGTGTGTGATAAGTTCAGTCATTGGCTCAAGGGCAACCAGTTCACTGTGTGGACGGATAACAATCCCCTCACGTACATCATGACAAAGCCAAAGCTGGACGCCTGTGAACAGCGCTGGGTGGCGAAGTTAGCCCCTTATAATTTCAAGATCAAGCATGTCCCAGGCAAGTTGAACGTTGTTGCTGATGCACTGAGTAGAGACCCCTTTGTCAAGCCACTGTGCCAGCGTCTGCTTTCTGAGCCATACAGAGAACTGCTTAAGTGTGCGATTGATGTCGATGATGGATTCGTGCAGGATGTTTTTCGTTTGACAAGCCAGCCCCAAATGCTCACTGGTATGACTGGGTCCTCAGCCAGCTCTGATGTGTCTGTCTCCGAAGATGAGGTGTCGACGCTACTTGATAGCCACAGTGACTGGGAGTCTACTGCCCATCTCAGGGCCATGTCTGTGGTGGACCACCTGTCTGATGTTGTTCCTGTCGGCCAACCTGCTCTGCCTGTCGTGTCATTACAAGAGCTGCAGTCCCACCAGCGACGTGACCCTTCCATCGCGCCTGTGCTGTTGTATGTGGAGAGGAAACGGAGGCCATCTTTCCGTGAGCGCTGCAAGGAAAGCCAGTCAACTCTACAGCTCCTAAGACACTGGGACAAGCTCACACTGCAGAATGGTGTCCTGTACAGAGTTTGTAAAGACCCCCTGACGAATCACAAACGCTTTCAGTATGTCGTGCCTGAGCAACTGAGATGCGAAGCTCTGGCTGGAGTCCATGACCATGCTGGTCATCAAGGTCAAGCACGCACACTCCACCTTGCCCGTCAGCGATTCTTCTGGCCTGACATGGAGAGGGAGGTCCGTGACTACGTCAAAAACTGTGGCAGGTGTGTGCTGAGCAAGACACCTGAGCCCGCTGCCCGAGCCCCGCTGGAGAGCATAAAGACCACCGCTCCACTGGAACTAGTCTGCATTGACTTCTGGTCTGCAGAAGATCACAACAACAAGTCTGTAGATGTTCTTGTAATTACAGACCATTTCACAAAGCTGGCCCAGGCGTTTCCTTGTCGAGACCAGACAGCAAAGAAAGTAGCTAGGACGCTGTGGGACAAGTTTTTTTGTGTTTATGGTTTCCCTAAGCGCATCCACTCTGACCAGGGAACGAGCTTCGAGAGCGATCTGATTACAGAACTTCTGGAACTTGCAGGTGTCTCTAAATCTCATACCACCCCGTATCATCCTATGGGAAATGGTGGGACTGAGAGATTCAACAGGACTCTGGGTAGCATGCTCCGCTCCTTGCCTCCTCGACAGAAACACAAGTGGCCTCAAATGGTCCAGACGATGACGTTTGTTTACAACTGCACAGCACATGAGACCACTGGCTTCGCTCCCTTCTACTTGATGTTTGGCCGTGTCCCAAGGCTGCCAGTGGACTTGATGTTTCGCAGTGTTCTGTTAGACGACACAGTGTGTGACTACGGTGCCTTTGTAGATTCCCTGTTGAAAGACCTCAAGTCTGCCATGTCTGTTGCACAGAGACACACAGAGTCAGAACGGAGACACCAGGCAACCCAGTATAACAAGAGGGCTAAGGGTCAGTCATTATCGGTAGGAGACCGAGTGCTGGTGGCGAACAAGGCCTGCCGCGGCAAACGTAAGCTCGCAGACAGGTGGGGAGACACCATCTTCACAGTTGTTGCTACCAAGCCAGCGCTCCATGTTTACAGGATTCGTGACAGCAATGGGAATGAGAAAGTGGTGCATCGGAATCTGCTGTTGGGGGTCAACTTCCTACCACTGGATGAGAAGCTGGATGGAAGCTCCACAGATGATGATGAGGTGGATGTTCATTCTACTCTGGATGTTTCTCACCCTGTGCGTGCAGCTCCCAGTGATACAGTTTCTGTTTCCCCTTCGGATGTCGCTGTCTCTTCCCTTGATGCAGTGGCAGGAGCCCGTACCTCATCGTGGGTCTCGCAACACTCAGGTGCCCCAGTGGAGCTCACGGAAGATGTGACCGAAGATCCTCCTGTTGTCACTCGCTCTGAGTCTCCCCTTGAGCATGGTCGTACTGACGCATCTGGTAGTCGGACACGCAGTTTGTCTGCACATTCGCACAGTCCTGTTTCACACACACATGCACCACACTCTTCACACACACATGCACCACATTCTTCACACGCACCACCAGCACCTCACACTTCTAGATTTGGTCGAGTTATTAGGCCAGTGTGTAGGTTACTTGAGTCTATGGTTCAACTCCAATCTGTTCTTAACGATGACGTCCCAGGGGGACATGTCATCCATGTTTGAAAGAGTTTGATTTTCTTGTTCTTCTCATTGACCCGGGTTAGTAGAGGGTCGTAAGTTAGTGAAGTCCTCCTACATTTTTTTTCCATTTTGGTGTATTTTCCGTGTCTGTATAGGCAGTAGGCCTTAGTTTATGGGGTGTAAATGGCATCCCTGCTTCCTGTAAAGAATACTAAGACTTGATCAACCTTGGTTTCTTTTAGCCTAACTGGAAAGGCAGCTTTTAGTGCTGGAAAGTTTCTAATGGCCTGTATACAGAATGGATGTGTGTAGATCTTTGTGCAATTCTAGGGGGGTGAATGTAACAGGTTATAGTATTTCCATTATAATTGCACAAGATCTCTGTGTACATTTGGTTGCACACACTGATAGTGAGTATCCTGGTAGTAAGCCCCTCCTCTAGCTCCCCTTGCCTGACCGGATCCCCCCTTCCTCTTTCCTGTCTTACGGTTACATGAAAGAGGTAGGTTTGATTTGTTTAAGCCCCAGATCAATCCAGTTATTATTTATGTTAACATATGTCATCCATTAGTTTATTTTATCAGGTTTCATTTACAATCAATATATGTGTATTATTGTTGGGTTCTTTTTGTCGACTAAATTCTAATCCTGTATTATTTATGTTTTGTGTCATGACATGTGGATGCTAGTTTTGATGAGTGCTATCTGTATCTGTGACGCTGCCTAAGAGGACTCACTGTATTTCGTGTTATCAACAGGTGTGCTATAATTATTATTTCTATTTTAAACATATGTATATTTCTTTTCCCTGTCTTACGGTTACATGAAAGAGTTTTGATAAGTGCTACCTACTGTATCTGTGACGCTGCCTAAGAGGACTCACTGTATTTCGTGTTATCAACAGAGAAATAAACTGCAACTGCGGAATGTCTCGGTCTTCACCTTTTTTTATAAAACACAAAAACACAACGCAGAAGTTTCTCCCCGTTACATATATTAATGTGTCTGTCTGTTGGTCTTTATGTTATCTGCTATCTATCTGTCTGCCTGCTGTCTGCCTTTCTTTCTGTCTGTCATCTTCTGACTGACCAACAGACAACCAGGCAGACAGCCAACAGTCAGACAGATGGATGTACATATGTTTACAGATGATTTTTTGATTAAACAATAATGGTTAACAAATGATGAAGAAACTAAAAGTTAATTGATTGAATAATAAATGCTTTATAGGGAGTAGTAATGCTTACCTCTCCCCTTCTGGCAGCCCCCTTACTGCACCACACGACCAGCTGTGCATAGATGCATTTTAATGAATTAATTGATTAATTAGTTTGTTCGTTTGTTTGGTTGGTTGATTGGTTGTTTCTGTCAGGTTTCCTGGAATGCCCTTTAATTTGTCAGGGCAACCCCTCTTTTTCCTGAGCTAGTGACTCCTGTGTCCGCTGCTGCCTCTACTGCAGCCAAACTACTTACCAACTACCTGCACCAGCGGAATTCAGAATCAGCAGCCGCACTGAGGGCCGACAGCGGCCGGATGAAAGTGCGCTTGCGGGATCAAGCAGGGCTAATGGAGAGCCCACAAAAGGACCCTCGGCAACTCATTACAGGGGGAACGTTGCCGCTTCCACCGGTGCAGGAATCAAGACATCATAGAGCAGCACCACATCCTTGCTGCTCAATTATTTACCACACATAGTCAGTGGGAGAGGAGGGGAGGCGTACTCGCAGTGACAGGAGGATCTCAGCCACTTTTTAATTGCGGTTAAGAGAAACTGGAGGAGTCGTGCATCGACAGGAAGTGCACAGTGGCGGTGGTGGCCAACACAGATGGAAACAACATGTTTGTAACCTGTCAATAGAATTATTTCATTCTTCCACAAATAACGTGAAAATACCCTAACAAGAGAGAGCGATCCGGTTTTAAATATTACTGTGTTCTGAATACAAAAAAGAGGGGGAAAACAGTATTAATGTGTGGCCTAGTTCCAAGAAGAAGGCTTCTACAACAAGCTGAACTGTCCTTGCATTTCAAGTCATCGAGCGGGTAAATCCATCAAGGTTTCCTCGCGTGTACTAAATAATGGACAGCAGGATGTAATTACGACTTCTCATAGACTTGGGGGTGTGGATTAGCAGCACTCTGAACTGAAAGGATTTCTCCCAGAGGATAATAGCTCCAGTGTTACACGCATTGTTTTGCTTTCAGTCAGGTACAGCGGCCTCCTCCTGCCCTTGAATGAAGAGGATGTTTTTGTTCGCAGAAAACAAATTAAAATCTCTGCCAGCATTTCTGAGCGTGATTCATCATGGCTCCTCTGTGTCCCTCACACAAAGATTGAGAGGTTGCCATTGCAAACAGAGCACATTTGTGTGTAGCCAATACAGCAGTGGGTAAAAAAACAAACACCCCAGCAGCCCTTGTTTTGGGGGGGAAGGATGGAGGAGGGGGTTGGATTTTGGAGACTTTCAGAGTGAGCTGAAAGCAATCATTGGATTGCTCCCTGCGTCTGCACCCAGCTCATTGCCACCCCCAGACGATCGATGGGACATTCTATCCATCACTCCATAAGCCGTGAATAAAGTGCCAAGGCCACATAGATCTGATGTGGAGCAAAGGAAGTGTGCCACCGCTCTCCATGAGCAACCCCCGTGGCCCGAATCTTTTATTATTATTTTGGACACACCTTTCACCTTTTGGCCAGCTACTTTGCCTGCGAGATGTTAATTACTTCCTTTTCACTAAATGCTAACAGCACAGAACGAGCGCTTGGAGGAAACTCAGTTATCAATCACATGGCAAGGCAAGGTGTGTGTGCAAAAAAGCGGAACAGAGGGAGTATACTATGTGAATTCAATTTGGTAGGCAGCGCTCCCAGCGGCGCAGATGAAAATGCTTAGAGGGGGGCTGTCACAGACCACCCTCCCCCCCCATCCCCACCCCCGCAATGTCCCTTGCCCTGACACAATCACTCCCTAACCCTCCTCCATGGCGTGTCAGCCGTGACAAATAATGGCACAATTAAAATTCGCCCTCTAATAAGAGCTGCGGAACTTTATTAGGCCTGCCATTATTGCATTACCGTCTCCGTGGCATTGTGGACATCACCCACTGAGGGCTACTGTGATTAGTGTGTGAAGTGTAAATTACCCTGCACAAAAAAACAGCCACTGACAGGAGCGAGAGAGACCAGACACCCCCCCCCACACACACACCCCTCCACTTTTCCGCCTGAAAAGGTCTACCTCTCTACCACTTTCCTGCTACCCATCACCAAAATGACTTTAATGGCCATATCGGTACACTGATGCTAGCTTCTAAAGGTCTTTTTTTTGCTGTCATTTGAACTCTATTTCAGTGGCATCTTATTCCAGGGAAAGGCATGAAAAAATAGACCTCATGCTTTTTGTGATGCAAATGTTAGGTTTGACAGGCCTCACACCATGGGAACCTTGCTTTACTTTACTCTACTACTCTAGTAAGGCAGGTTTTCCTTTGCTGCTGCCAGTGCGAACATATTAGTGGCATTTTGTGGTATTTAGGCAGCTATTTCTGATCTATTCTTGTGCAACAAGCACTCTGAGACCCCTCAGTGCACCGGAGATGGTCCTACCCCACTAATAGCACATCCAGATTACAATTTATTGCAAAAATTCAGCAGGCCAGATTAGCCAAAAAAGAAGGAAACCTTCATTCCCCAAACCATTTATCAAGGATCTCTCATTTGCATCTCGCCTCACTGTTTGTGAATTACACCTGAACAACGAGCCCTCAAATTCACCTATTTGAAATGTATTTACAGTTCAGTGAAAGTAAGTGAACTTTGAAACAGAAAAAGTTTAGCTATCCATAAATCTCCCAGTACACACGCCCTGATGTCTCTTGAAAGACTGCACTAATTAAAAATCTCATTACCATATACATGAAAAAAACCCTAAACATCTTTTCACCTGAATTGTCATCAAAGGAGTCAAACTCAGACAAATTGAAGCCAGTCGGGTTGGGGGAGCGCACTCCCAGCGCAGTGTGATTTTGCATCTGCAGGCAGGCAGTAATGAAAACTTTTTTTCCCCCAGACTTGGGGAAACGGGATGGGACAGGAATCAAGTTAGACAGTGGCCTCTCTTGCCTAATGAGTGAAAGCCCTCCCAATACTACTACTACTACTACTACTACTAAAAATAATAATAATAATAATAATAATAATAATAATAATAATAATAATAATAATCTTTACTTGTATAGCACAATTCATACATACAAGATGCAGCTCTGTGCTTTACAGTTTGGCAAGAACACCACAAGACAACATTTCTTGCAGTCCAGTGGCGCCGGAGCAGACAAACACAATAATGAAATGATGTAATGACGCAATGCCCCGTTAATGCGGGCTCTTGCATGACGCAATAATGCAATGTCACAACGACGCAATGCCCCGTTGATGCAGGCTCTTGCATGAACACGAGTAAAAAGTTCTTGTAAACCAGAGGCACTAGAACGATACAATGTCCCGTTGATGTGGGCTCTTGTGTGAACACAAATCAACAGTCCTTGTAATCTAGATGCGCTAGGATCTGGGTTCCTCTCACAGCTATGGAAAAGTTACTACATCCATAAGACACGGTGGCAGGATTTCCGATAAGATGCGGGACACCCGGTGCGGCAGACACACACATTTGTGTGCTAATGCAAAGGAAATATACATATGGATGTGACAACATTATGGCTTTGTTTGTTAAAGTTTTGCTCAATTGTTTAAACACATTTCCTGAAAGCATGCCTCATACTCTCAGAACTCTACACACAAATTAAAAAAACACACACACAATGGGCAAAACCACTCACTTCTCCTGCAAAATGAAACTTTGCATTCAAAACAATGTTATTTCTTCTCAAAATGCTATTTTGTTGTAAATAAATTGTGCCAAATGCAGAGAATTGTCTATAGTGTTTTGAAAAAAGTGTGTTTTAGAACTGCAATTTCAGTGCAAAGCAGGAATTGTGTTCAAAGTTTAGCAGAATTGGTTAATGGGGTTGGTGCATGAGTTACATGTTGTGGTCATTGTGTCTGAAGTACAAGGAATTGTGTGTAAACAATTGATAAAAACTGTAACTGCTTGCTTGTTACAAGGATGTTGCTACTGTGTTCTACAGTACATGGTGCTTAGTTCATCTGCAGTTCTGCTTTTTCTGGTTTTGTTGTTTTATTGCTTGTCTTTGGGGTTGTTTGTGGTAGGTGCCCTTAGACGAGGCATGAAGATTACGCTATTATTAAACCATTAAAACACACTCCATCAGTAGCACAACAAAGGCCACAACATTCAAAACGAGGGACTGAGAACTTTGTAAGTGTACATAACATTTATTAATAAAACAGTTTTGACAGGCAGTACCTTGCTGTAATTTCTCGTCGCCGTCATGATAAAAGTCCGCACGAGTCGACTGACGAACACGAACCAGCAGGAAGAATAGGAGGAGAGGTAGTAAAATCGACTTGTTTGGACTTTCATCATGGCGGCGACGAGAAACAACTGCAAACTACTGCATGTAAGAACAGTTTTTTAAATAAACGTTGTGTACATTTACAATATTCTCAGTGCTTTGTTTTGAATGCCAGAGCCTTTGTTTGTACTGGAGTGTGGAGTTTCTTCGATCTGTTTTAATGGTTTAAAAATAGCGTAGTCGTCATGCTTTGTCTAAGGGCACCTACCACTTCCATCATTAGCCTTCTGGGACAAACGATAAAAAATAGTTAAACTCTGAATGCAGCAGGCTAAATCAATTTTGCTCCTCAGCAAACATACCAACTCGGTATGATGTTTTAACATGCCAATTTTCATTTTACACTGAATTTCTCTTTTAAGTTCACAATTGTTTTTTCTTCCATGTGATTTAAGGCAACAAATTTAGATTTACGCTGATGCAAAGTATAACTGTATAGTTATTAGTAAAACTTGAAATGGCGTTTTTTTTTTGTTTTTTTTTTGACAGTATGTTGCTTTTGTTGCTACCTCAAGGTGATTCTTTTTTTTTTTGGTGAAAATCGGTTCAGTGGTGTCCTCACAGAAAAAAAACAGAAACTTAACATAGGAAATCCCATTGACAAAATAAAAAAGGTGGGGGGAGTTGAACTGCATGGTGGAGGTCTGCGCCCTCTGAGTGCTTTTCTAGTTTTTTACTGTTCTTGTTTTAATTTCCTCTTTACAGTATTAAGATCACATTTAGATGAGATCACACGCTATGATCATATCCATCTTCGAGTACTACTGTAGGTACTTCCATTGGGCTTGCTATAGCTTTCTTGTTACAAAGTAGCAAAGCCACTGAGGCAGCCTGCCAGACAGCACCTAGCTGGGCTCCCCCCGTCCTTCTCTGTGGTGCTGTGGTTTTCCTCCTGACTGTGCACAGCGGCACCAGGCCATGCCTCGGCCTCTTCCAGCCAGCAGGACACAGTCCCTGGAGAGAGAGAGACTGTGTGTGCGTGCGTGTGTGTGTGTGCGTGTGTGCGCGTTTGTGTGTGCATGTGTGCGCGTTTGTGTGTGCGTGTGTGTGTGTGTGTGTGCGTGTGTGTATGTGTGTGCGTGTTCGCATGTGTGTGTGTGTCTCTCTGTCTGTCTGTGTATCTGTGTGTGTGGGTACCTGTATGGAACAGCCACCCAGAGCATATTGGTGGTAACAGTGCAGTCTGCTGTTGCATTAGTGTGATGCCAAGATGCACCTCTTGACTACACTGCTCCACACACCATACAACTACCCCACTGTGGCCAATGGCACCAGACAATATGATGCCTTTTCTTATATGCCAGAGTTATTTCATTCTCAGAACATATCCCATAATATGAGTGCACCGCTATGAACAGACACAGCACTATGAACCATGGCACAAGCCTTTTCTTCTACGCAACGGGTACTGCATCCTCAGAACACTTTCCGTGATAAAAAAAGAAATGCCTCAGCATTCACATAATGAAAAAATAATCCTCCGTCCCTCTGAAAGGATGAGAGAAATTGGCATTTGATGTGACCGTATGTGCTTGGCACCCCCTTAAAACACATTATTTATTATATACTGTAAATATCCTGGTCAGCTTGGTAAACAAAGTCATCTGGTGACTTATTGAGGACCTCCAAACAGAATTCTTCCTTTTTGTTTTATTTTTTTATTTATTATTTTCACCTTTGGTAAAAGGCATGCAGAGAAGTTCAAACGAAGGCTGATACATTTTCATCTAAAATTCTGTAAAGGTGAATAATCTCCATCTATTACAGCCATATTAGAGAAAGTGTACGTGAGGTGTTTGCCTGAGTAAAAATGTCCTCTTATGAGCTATAAAATACCAGTTTTAATCATAATAAATTTAGAGCTGATGGTTACACCACTAAATGCTCCAAGAAGCATGACTTTGGGCATAAGATTTAAATCTGAGCTTCTTTGAAAATTAATTCAATTCCTCTATCAACTGGGGCAATCAAATGAAGGATCTATGCAAGTATTTACTTAAGTATTCTGACTGCCTCTCACTCCCTCTCACCATCCCCCTGTATCTATTTTTTTTATTTTGTTCCATCATCTTGTAACCATCTTTTTGTAACACAAACTGTGCTTCTGGTTGTGGTGGGCTGCCACTGTCAAGTTAAAAAAGATAATTTCCACCTTTGCATGCGCGTGGCTGGCAAGGATCAAAGGCATCCCAGCCCTCCAAAGAGCCTGCTTTAAACATGTTCAAAGACTCCAACAACTGTTGTGTAACATAAACCAATGCTAACCGCTGCTTTTGTTTTATCTGCTGACAGACTGTCACCCACTTTAAATTGCTGGAGGTGAAAAAGAGAGACAAAAAGAGCTTCTGGCAAAATCTGTGGGTACTTTCATAAAGTGTGTCACAAAGTGAAAAAATAAACATATCTGTCACATGTGAGAGATGTAAGGTTTTGAGCAGAGGTTGTCTTGTCCATGTATTAGCAGACATACAGTTGACGTAGCCTTTGAAATGTCTATGGCTGATGCAAAACGGCCTCCTTTGTCCGTTGCTTGTGATCTGCTCCCAATATGCAGTTGCAGCTAAAACTCCTTAAGCAATATTTTACGTAACATACATCTGACCTATTAAAATGCTTTCAGTCTGGTGAAAACTATAGGCACCTGCATGTCACACTGCTTTGTTTAATGTTTTGATATAACTTTTCTTGTTGTATTTCAACACTTTAAGTTTGAATGCTTTGAATGTTGATTTACAGCCGCAATATTGTGTAATTACTTACATATTTATATGTAGTTGATGATTTACATAATGCAATTTCTTACATACTGATACACTGTGTGATGGAGTGACCATCAATGGTGTTAGAAATGGGATGGCTTGCCGTGAGGCCATCGGAGGTGCAGCCACTGTGTGAGCCATATGAGGGACCCCCAGGTTAGGTTGACCCCGGTGTGAGGCACCCCAGTGATGGGTGAAGCATCAGTATGTGGGGCACCCTGAATGGGAGAAGTATGGTGGGAGATGCGTGAGGGACACCTGAGTGTAAAGCGCATGGCTGCGCCTCCCGAAGGGGAAGGCAGTGTGATGGAGTGACCATCACTAGAGTTGTGGGTGTGCTCTGACTGCCATACCAACGAGCCTGGCTCTTTGGCATTGCGGTCAGAGCCCACGTTTGGTACCCCGGACACCCGGGTTCGAAGCCGGGTGGGGTGACTTCTCCTCCCCTTCGCTAGACACTAATAATTTGATAATTAACTACATTATCCATAATGCTCAGTGACTGACATCGCCAGAGTAGCCTAATATAAAGAGTGATTTCTGCAGGTAAAAACTTTCTCATTATTATAGTCATTTTCCAGTTGTCCATTATGTTGTGGCTAGCTAGATTCAAAGAGCATGTCTTTAATGTATTTCTCCAGTTTTGACAAATTGGCTATAATGACTAACCGTCCACCCCCAGAGCTAGTGTCTGCACAGCAGCTGTCATATGGCCAGATGGCAGATGAAGCCTCTGAGGTGACGCCTCTCAAAAACATCCCCGCCCTCACGGGCACCAAGTGCCAGGACTCATGTCGTGAGAGGCCTGGCCTCACAGAGCATTCTGGCTCATCATGTGTGACTTCAGTGACGTGAGGTTGGAGCCTGTTTGATTATTACAGAGTCACAGAGACCACACGGGGGGCTCAGCAGGGACTCATATTCCCTCAGGAATTGGCTCTTTGTACGCCCCCCCACACAGACAGGTGTAATTCTGACACCCACTGATGTGTACCCATTCACCAATTACAACGTGCACCCAGCCATTTGGGGGCTGGCGCGGGCCTCACTTAATCCCCCTGGCACAAGCCACTGGCCCGTTTCATTACAGTGATAGCCCAGCTCCGCTCTTCAGTCGCTGAGACATAACAGCCAGCAGGCTCCACGTTAGCAAATGAGCCCTGCGCTAGTAGCAGTGGCAGGAGCTCCGAGCAGGATCATTCAGTACTATTTCATCAGAGCTGAATCTTGCTCAGGTTACTCATACACTGCCGATAGCGGATAAGCTCTGTGTTAGTTGTGATTATTAGTATTCTGCTCAATTTGAAACTGTTTTTTCACACAAAAAAATGCCAAGTTGCAATTTACACAGTCACACAGAGTAGATTAAGATGCACCTACAGTAAATATAAATACCTAACATCCGTTGAAGTCTCCAATAACATAACATAGGTGAAATGGTAATAGTAGTGGTAGTAGTTAGTAGGTAGTAGTAGTAATTAGTAGTAGTCCTGCCCAGGCTTTGCATGCACTGAGAGAGACATGATTTCTATTGCACATTAGGTCTGTGTGAGTACAGGTTAGTAGTAGTGGTAAATTTGCATGCACTGTACAGACATGGCCTTCATTGCATATAGGCTCTTGAGGGGGGTTTGCACGCAGAGGTTAAATGGCACCTTCCAACACATATGTATTCCAGATGTTGTGACTTGGTTCACTTTACTCTCTGATATGACTGTTTTCACATTTCTGTCTGATCAGCTTAGTCTTATCTTTTCTGTTCTCTCTCCAGGCCACCTGTCTAGGTCTTATTTTTTCCTGTCTGTGACAAGACACTTTTACCTGTACATTACAAAAAGACTACAAATCAATTATGTAAAAAAGTTAGAACTAATCTTTTTCCAAAAAAAAAAAAAAATTTTTACATGTGCATAAAAATGTCTGAGCACAGCAAACATATCCTAGCCTTTTCGGTTTTGTTCCTCGTTTTTTTTTTTTTTTTTTCAGTGTCAGTGTGGCAACTCTTTTTTTTGTTAACCTTTATGTTTTGCGGGAGGGCTGAGCACCTGACAGCCCCGGTGAGCCAATTGTGTAGAGCAATGACACCTTCATTTTTAGATGTTAGCATCTGGTGTTTACATAGTAGCTGGGTATTCACTCAAGCAGACACATGGTTGAGCTTGAAACTAAGAAGTGCACTAGCACTGTGTATGTGTAACATGTACAAGTAACTTGTTTTTTTCCTTAACATTACAGTTGAAAATACAAGCAGAGCGCTAACTAATAGTCACTGAGCATGATTACAATCGACAATTACAATTGGACAATTTGTGTTTGTCTGTGAAATTTGTACTCTGCAAATACATGTTACACAATACAATACAACCACGGAGGATGATCTTTAATTAAAGACTGCTGAAATGTTCACCTTCTCAGCTAAATAAAATCCCCATACTAGTGTAAATGACAATGGCAATAATACTTTGTGTTGATGTTGTATTGCATAAGCAGTACATGAGAATTAATGACACATGACCTGTACTGATAATGTATTAATCCCTTTATGAGAATAGTTAGCTAGAAGGAATTTAGTTCATAATTAAAATGGCCATAGCTCTCTTTACACACAATGTCCTAGTAACAACATCAGTCCATTCAAAAGTAGTGCTTGCATTCCACTAGAGGGAGGCTTTGCTAAGCTCTCTGGGGGCTGTTTTTAAAAAGCTCAGTGATGTTGATAACCCAAACTGACCTGTCTGACTCTGCGATGGATGTCAAGCCGGAGCAGTCAATGCCAACCCCAGCCCCTCCAGCTGCCTCCTTGTAATGAATAATGTAAAGAGTCAATAGGCAGCTGTTGCATCTGCTGCTGGTGCAACATGCCAGTGGACAAGACAGTGTGTGGGCTTGGTGTTTGAAGAGTAGAACGAACACACGAGTCCTGGGACTAAGTGTGTGTGTGTGTGTGTGTGTGTGTGTGTGTGTGTGTGTGTGTGTGTGTGTGTGTGTGTGTGTCAGAGAGGGAGAGAGAGACAGAGACAGAGAGAATGAGAGAGAGATAGAGAGAGTGAAAAAGAGAGAGACATCCTGTCTGTGTACGTGTGTGTGTGTGAGAGAGAGAGAGACAGAGAGAATGAGAGAGAGATAGAGAATGAAAAAGCGAGAGACATCCTGTGTGTGTGTGTGTGTGTCTGTGTTTGTGTGTGTGTGTGTGTGTGTGTCTGTGTGTGTGTGTCAGACAGAGAGAGGGAGAGAAAGAGAGTGAAAAAGAGAAAGACATCCTGTCTGTGTAAGTGTGTGTGTGAGAAAGAAAGAGAGAGATAGAGAGTGGAAAAAGCGAGAGACATCCTGTGTGTGTGTGTGTGTGTGTGTGTGTGTGTGTGTGTGTGTGTGTGTGTGTGTGTGTGTGTGTGTGTGTGTGTGTGTGTGTGTGTGTACATGTGTGTGTCCATGCACTCGTTCTTTAGTCTGTTCTCTCTTCACACACTCTTCATAGATATGGATGCTGTGGTGAAAGTTTGTAGCACTGATGAACCATTTGTATTCAACATGCAAATGTCATACTCCTTTTGGCACGTGATGGAATTAAAATGCCACAGTCTTATGAGGGCTGCAATGCCACAGTCTTATGAGGGCTGCAATGCCACTGTCTTATCAGGGCTGCATATTTTGGGGGTGAAGAGCTGACAGCATTAGCCACTTCATCCCAACGTATCCAGGTCATGTAGGTTGCAGATAAATCCTCATCATTTCATTGGATGGCACATAAAACAACAGAAAATATTTAAATGTCAAACGTTAATCTTGTGTCCTAACAAATGCCAGGGCCATTTTGCAGAGTGACAGATAAATCCCATTGAAAAACGTAAGACTGAGCGCATGCGACTGAGAAGCTGAGTTTTTAAACTGCCATAAATTGCGTCAGTCAGGTTTTGGGGGAGAAAAGACACCCTCATTGAGTCAGAGAACGTCAGTGTGCAATTAATACTTCACCCAGTGTCAACCGTGCGTGAAAAGCCAAGACTATCAAATTAATCCCGAATGTTGTGTTAATTACGTGTTTGGATTGTGTGGCTCTTCGGAGGGCAAATGAGATATTGGCATGTTTCTGTCAGTGAGGGAAAAGGGTGAAAAGCCATTGAAGCCTTATTACATTTCAACAGTGGATTGAAACCACACAGTTGGTCTGTGAATTATGAATTAGGAATAATGAATAGACAAACAGGTTTATGCAAATGACACTCTTTACTGGAACCAGAGTTTGCTGTATTCATGCGGTGTCAAAGAGCAAGTGTGCGGATTTGTCTGGGATAAGTTTTCATTAATTTGCAGTCATGGGAGCAATGAATGCAGATGATTGAAATGCACAACTGAATAGTTTGGGGGAGTTAAAAACAGTATCTTCTGATTTTCTTCTATGCTTGATGACACTCTCAGTGCCTTTACACGATGGCCCAAAGACTTAATAACAGACTTGAAAGGATTACCTTTTAGCCATCCTTCATTCATATCCACAGAGTTGCGCAGTGTTGTTGTTGTTGGTTTTTTGCCTCTAAGCTGATGTTTTTTTTTTTGCGCGTTCACATTTATAGTGCATTTGCAAGCACTGACTAGGTCAAAACTGTAGCATTATCCTTCTCAAAGCAGACGCCCACATACACTCTAAAAATTGCTGCTTAGATCCAACTGTAAAAATGGCAATCTGACGCATGCATCCTTCATGCTGATCTTACTTAACAATGCTATGTATGTCTATAACTTACTTAATTTTAAGTTAGTTTTATGCTTTACTTTTTACAGTCAATCCAGCTACTGGAAAATGCCTTTGCTGGGCATGGCACACAGTTGTACCAGAGGCTCCTTTTGGATTCTGAGACATTTTTAACTTAAAGGCTCTTGTGATTTCTGATCAATGGGTTGTCTTCTTTCTTTCTTTCTTTCCTTCTTTCTTTCTTTCTTTCTTTCTTTCTTTCTTTCTTTCTTTCTTTCTTTCTTTCTTTCTTTCTTTTTCTTTCTTTCTTTCTTTCTTTCTTTCTTTCTTTCTTTCTTTCTTTCTTTCTTTCTCCATACCCGTTCACCATCCAGAATTCTTTGCATTCTTCACTGATACACCCTCAAGATTGGTGTGTGCATTTTTTCTTGCTCTAGTTTACTTCAAGACCCCGATCCACATTCTTACTTATATTACATTACACTAACTAAGAGCTAACGCTCTTATCCAGAGTGACTTACAGTTATTTAGGTGCAGGGTTTCAGTTACAGTCCCATGGATGAGGGTGCAGGAGAGCACCAGCTGTTTTGTCCTCCACCCCCACTCTCTACTGAAATGGGATTCAAACCTGTGACCCTCCGATCCCAGGACCAACTCCCCAACCACTAGGCCACAGCTGTCCTATACTAACGCTACATGTAAAGTCACTCAGTCTAAATAAAGGACTCTAAACACATTCAGAAAGGGAAACAGAGTATTCATAATGCCTCATAATGACTGATACAGGTCTCAATGATTATTCGAAATTAGTTACTATTGTACTCAAAAAGCATTATCAAATTGTAGCATAAACCTTGATTTATATGGTATTTATATAGTAACATATTTCTCTATGTGTGCAAACTAAACTATTTAAAGTAACATGGTTTTGTGTCATTATGAAGCTTTAGAATTGCTTACAGTAACTTATGAATGTGTTTCTGATGAAAGTATTGCATTTGTTTTCTGTACTTTCTGTGTATTTCTCATGGATCTGTTACTTGGAAAGAGATCCTTCCAGATTACTGTGTAACTGGAGATGCAAAAGGTCTTCGCTTTGACCAAATATTTATTTAAATGTTACAGTTTTTCTCCATTGTTTACACACAATTCCTTGTACTTCAGACACAATGACCATAACATGTAACTCATGCACCAACCCCATTAACCGATTCTGCTAAACTTCGAACACAATTCCTGCTTTGCACTGAAATTGCAGTTCTAAAACACACTTTTTTCAAAACACTATAGACAATTCTCTGCGTTTGGCACAATTTTCATGACACAAATCTCTTGTTTTCACAAAGAACACACAGTGATTCAAAATTCTAAAGTCAGTTGCCCTATTATGTACACTGACTCATCACATCGGCAAACACCTGTCACACAGCTTTACAATTAGCTATCAGAGCTTTGGAAGAGGCAGAGCCACAGCTAGAGGAGTGAGAGTAAGAGGAGGAGGACGGGGAGGACACGGACGAGGATGAGAAAGGACCGTAATCTCTGATGAGATCAGAGCCATTTTGGTTGACCATTTGGTCAACGAAATTATTTTACAGTAGTTGTTTAGTTGTTTACGTATCTCTCTCCATATTCTACAATCCTCAACACAATTGAGAAAATTTTTTTTGACTGGAGATGAAAGTGTATGACCAAAATCCACAAATGTGTGTACCCTTTCTCTAAGCTATGGAAGACGCATGTGGAAATATAGAAATTGATGCTTTTCATGGATGGATTCACTGCTAGGCCAGGAAAAACATTGCATGTGATGTGGATGAGGTGCTGTGGCCACACAAAAACAGAAGAAAGGATGCAGCGTAATGTTTGTTTTGTAGCTGTATAGGCTACAGTAAATTCTTCTGTTCTATTGTATATAGACCACTGTAGGTGCAGCTTTGTGTTGATTGGGATGCACAGTGTGTACACTATTTTTGTGGAAAACATAAAATATATTTGTAACAATGTATATGTGCGTTCTGAGTATAAAAACAATATTCTAAAATATAGCACATTTACGTACTGTCTATAGCAAGGGTAACACTGAACAAAAAAAGGCCTAAATCATTATGATGAATGGAGAAGAAGTGTTTTCCATTTATCATAGTGTTTTACATTAAGCACATCAGGGTTCAACTGGTTGTTATAAATGTCTATTCATATGATGGTTTGTGTTTGTCATTTGACAACAAAATAGCATTTTGAGAAGAAATAACATTGTTTTGAATGCAAAGTTTCATTTTGCAGGGGAAGTGAGTGGTTTTGCCCATTGTGTGTGTGTTTTTTTGACTTGTGTGTAGAGTTCTGAGAGTATGAGGCATGTTTTCAGAAAATGTGTTTAAGCAATTGAGAAAAACTGTAATATTTGTCAGCAGTTCAAGTAAATATGCATAGCCATTCCAAAGACTAACCCCGAAAAACAAGCAAAACAAAAAAATGGCTTCGTAAATATACCATCTCAAAAGATTTTCCTCATGGTTGTTGATAATAGCTCAAATATAAGATAAGAAGCATTATGCACATGTAGTCCTATCTATCCTCATCATATCTATGGTAACAGATGGTGATGGCGCCCATTTGTCTCAGTCATTCACTCAGAAACTTCTTCAGTGGTCACGAGTTTGACTTTTTAAAAACATAGCTTATGCATGTCCAGGTTAGTCAGAAGAGGAGAGCATTGTTGAGGTTTGGGTGCCATTAAAATGCTAACGATGCCCTAATTGCTCAGCCTCTCTGCTCCGCCTGTCATCTAGACCCACCACACATGCATTCAATTATCACAGCTTTCCCACCCATTTAAGTGAACTTTTCGGCGCTAATCGATAGATTAATCATTTCAGTCAATTTCTACAATGTTTCTGGTGTTCTGACCATGCATACATTTGCAAAGCTATTTGCAATCACTTACATGCACCATTAAGCCAATCATTCCAAATGGGGCCGGAGCTGCAACTGCAAGTAGACCAGGACAGTAGATTAATATCCACTTAAAATGCTGTTACAGTGTTCCATCCAGCCTCTCTCCACAGGGTACATCATCTCATCAGATCCTCATTATGACCGCCGCTAGCGAAGCTAGCGAAAGCGGTCATATTGGAGTTGCTGCAAAATTTTTCCCTTTTTTTTTTATTTTTTTTTATTTTTTATTTTTATTTTTATTTTTTTTTTTCACCGATTTTTCGTCAACGATTCCCGGGACACTGAAACTCGGGGAGACATGAATGTTTGTAGGCATGTAGCCCAAGAAGTTTGTGAGCGAATAACGCCTTTTGGTCCCCCAGGGCCACCCCCCCGCTGTGCCAGTGTCCGTTAAAGAGAGGGAGACCGGCAAAAGTTTTTGCTGAATAACTCAATGAACGTTTCACCCAACAACATGAAATTTTTGTGATATGTCGGTGTTACAGAGACGTATCGACCCAGCCCATAAACTCTCACTTGAAGCATAGCGCCACCTAGTGATAAGGGTAAATGCAAAAATTGGGATTTTGAGTTGCCAATATCTTGGACCGAGAAGGTGGGAACTGCGCAAAATATGTTATGCACGATCACCACAAAGACCTCTAACACCACAGAACATGCCATAAAATTTGGTCCATAGGGGGCGCTGTAATTGTAGAAAATGTCATTTTGCCTATTATCTAGACAATGCTTACGTTTACAACAATTTTTTTTTTATCGTGAAATCTATTGACCCTCACGCATTGAAAACACTGGTCGACGCCCACTTCCAACGAAAAAAAATTCCGTGAAATTTTAATATTGCGAAAACGAATCTGAACGAACTTGTCATAGGCCGTTCATGTGAATCTCACCAAATTTGGTATATGTCATCTACAGACAATGCTGACAAAAAGTTATCAAAGGATTTATCTTGAGATAAACCGTTCCGAAGTTACACGTCAATGAACATTTAACACGTAGCTTAAAATTTTTCTAATGGCCGTATCTTGGCTAATAATTGCTCAAATTTGGTCAAAGTTGACATTCCATCTCTAAACAGATTTCTTTTCATGTGTACTAAATTTTGTGACATTTTGTCATAGGGGGCGATGTTTATTGGCGAAGCTAGGTGTCAAAAAACAGTTTTTGTTAAATAACTCGCCAACAATTTTGCCCAAGACAACGATTTTGCGTTAGTATGTCGGTGTTACAGAGATGTATCGACCCAGCCAATAAACGCTCACTTGAAGCATAGCGCCACCTAGTGATATGAGTGAATGCAAAAATTGGGATTTTGAGTTGCCAATATCTTGGACCGAGAAGGTGGGAACTGCGCAAAATACGTCATGCACAATCACCACAAAGACCTCTAACACCACAGAACATGCCATAAAATTTGGTCCATAGGGGGCGCTGTAATTGTAGAAAATGTCATTTTGCCTATTATCTAGACAATGCTTATGTTTACAACAATTTTTTTTTATCGTGAAATCTATTGACCCTCACGCATTGAAAACACTGGTCGACGCCCACTTCCAACGAAAACAATTTCCGTGAAATTTTAATATTGCGAAAACGAATCTGAACGAACTCGTCATAGGCCGTTCATGTGAATCTCACCAAATTTGGTATATGTCATCTACAGACAATGATAAACCGTTCCGAAGTTACACGTCAATGAACATTTAACACGTAGCTTAAAAATCTTCAAATGGCCGTATCTTGGCTTTTAATTGCTCAAATTTGGTCAAAGTTGACATGCCATCTCTAAACAGCTTTCTTTTTATGTGTACTAAATTTTGTGACATTTCGTCATAGGGGGCGATGTTTATTGGCGAAGCTAGGTGTCAAAAAACAGTTTTTGTTAAATAACTCGTCAACAATTTTGCCCAAGACAACGATTTTGTGTTAGTATGTCGGTGTTACAGAGATGTATTGACCCAGCCCATAAACTCTCACTTGAAGCATAGCGCCACCTAGTGATATGGGTAAATGTAAAAATTGGGATTTTAAGTTGCCAATATCTTTGACCGAGAAGGTGGGAACTGCACAAAATACGTCATGCATGATCACAACAAAGACCTCTAACACCACAGAACATGCCATAAAATGTAGTCCATAGGGGGCGCTGTAATTGTAGAAAATGTAATTTTGCCTATTATCTAGAGAATGCTTATGTTTACAACAATTTCTTTTTTATCGTGAAATCTATTGACCCTCGCGCATTGAAAACACTGGTCGACGCCCACTTCCAACGAAAACAATTTCCGTGAAATTTTAATATTGCGGAAACGAATCTGAACGAACTCGTCATAGGCCGTTCATGTGAATCTCACCAAATTTGGTATATGTCATCTACAGACAATGCTGACAAAAAGTTATCAAAGGATTTATCTTGAGATAAACCGTTCCGAAGTTATACGTCAATGACCATTTAACACGTAGCTTAAAAATCTTTAAATGGCCGTATCTTGGCTTTTAATTGCTCAAATTTGGTCAAAGTTGACATGCCATCTCTAAACAGCTTTCTTTTTATGTGTACTAAATTTTGTGACATTTCGTCATAGGGGGCGATGTTTATTGGCGAAGCTAGGTGTCAAAAAACAGTTTTTGTTAAAAAACTTATCAACAATTTTGCCCAAGACAACGATTTTGTGTTAGTATGTTGGTGTTACAGAGATGTATCGACCCAGCCCATAAACTCTCACTTGAAGCATAGCGCCACCTAGTGATAAGGGTAAATGCAAAAATTAGGATTTTGAGTTGCTAATATCTTGGACCGAGAAGGTGGGAACTGTGCAAAATACGTCATGCACGATCACCAGAAAGACCTCTAACACCACAGAACATGCCATAAAATTTGGTCCATAGGGGGCGCTGTAATTGTAGAAAATGTCATTTTGCCTATTATCTAGAGAATGCTTACGTTTACAACTATTTTTTTTTTATCATGAAATCTGTTGACCCTCACGCATTGAAAACACTGGTCGACGCCCACTTCCAACGAGAACAATTTCCGTGAAATTTTAATATTGCGAAAACGAATCTGAACGAACTCGTCATAGGCCGTTCATGTGAATCTCACCAAATTTGGTATATGTCATCTACAGACAATGCTGACAAAAAGTTATCAAAGGATTTATCTTGAGATAAACCGTTCCGAAGTTACACGTCAATGAACATTTAACACGTAGCTTAAAATTCTTCAAATGGCCGTATCTTGGCTTTTAATTGCTCAAATTTGGTCAAAGTTGACATGCCATCTCTAAACATCTTTCTTTTCATGTGTACTAAATTTTGTGACATTTCGTCATACGGGGCGATGTTTATCGCCGAAGCTAGGTGTTGAAAAACAGTTTTTGTTAAATAACTCATCAACAATTTTGCCCAAGACAACGATTTTGTGTTAGTATGTAGGTGTTACAGAGGCATATTGACCCAGCCCATAAACTCTCACTTGAAGCATAGCGCCACCTAGTGATAAGGGTAAATGCAAAAATTGGGATTTTGAGTTGCCAATATCTTGGACCGAGAAGGTGGGAACTGCACAAAATGCATCATGCACGATCACCACAAAGACCTCTAACACCACAGAACATGCCATAAAATTTGGTCCATAGGGGGCGCTGTAATTGTACAAAATCTCATTTTGCCGATTCCTTGCCTTCACAAATCAGTCCTTCACACTACACATTCAAAACCCACATCCATGCCCACTTACAGGAAATCATTTCCACAGAAATTCTCACCTCACAACACTGCTCTATCACACACTCATCACACCAACAGTTCCCACATTTCAATATACTGCGGCGGTCATACCATGTACCGCTATGCGGTACATCTAGTTAGGGTTGGACTTTTTTGGCTACTTGCAATAACTTTCCTTGTTTACGGGCAGTCAAGATATCAAAAGTGGAAAACAACAGTCTGGAAGTATTACATGTGTCAGCCCTTTGGGAGACAGTAGAATGTCTTACAGCGTAAGAATGTGTGTGAAAGACAATAAATCTGACCCAATTCAGTTTTGAACTGACGGTCACTATTACCAAATCATGTATTAGCCACTTGCCATTAGATGTAAGGACATGACGTGGACATGTGCACATACTAAAATGCTTAAGGAATGCACAGTTTATTATGCACTGTATAACAGTAACCTTTAAACCGTTTTTAAACAAACAGTGTTTGGGCCTATGAGCAAAGCATCCAAAATCATGACACTATTTACAAAAGACATATTTCCCACTCTATCACTACATCTCTTTGCACATTTGACTCCATTTTGTTAAACCTTTTTGGAAGGGACACACAAATCTCATCTTGACACACAAATCTAGTCCAGTACAGTCCAGTAGAAAGTAGTAGAGTTAGTGGAATTAGAGCATGTGTTCTTTCTCCTCTGAATCCAGCACATCCTTTTCTAACTTGTGAAACCCACTCATTAAAACATCTTAAATCTGTCTGTATCCAGCATTGGCACAAAACTGCCATACTATTTTCTGTAATGGGTGTGGTATGTTCTAATTCTGGTGTCTAGTAGTTTATTATTTTCATTAATATATTTCATACTTAAGTACCAGCTTTTGGATCCACTGCATATTAAATACATGCCTGATTTCTTTATTCTCTATATATTCATAGAATTAATATAGGTTTGACAATAAAATTGGAAACAGTACAAGAATTTGGCTAAAAACAGGAGTGAAATAACATCTGTCAAAGGAGAAGGGGAGGGCCAGTTTAAAGCTCAGTAAAGGGTTAGAGTAGGATGTTGTATCTGTTTGAATTTTCAAGCCAAGGTCCTGCAATTTTGAAGGCCTGCCGATGGCAGCTTCAATGGCAGCTTTGCCCTTAAAAGCTGTGATGATAAGGGCAGAAAGGTTAGAACTGTGTTAAAGTTTTTATGTAAGAATAGGATCACTACACAACCTATGGAATCATGACAAGCTTTGAGAAAGTCATTTGGCAAAATGACATGTTTGCTGATATCTGCCTAAAGGTATAACGAAGACAGAACATATTTTTACTATGTTGGGTAAATGTAAGGAAGAATAATGAGAATGGAGACCCACAAGTCAATTAGCTTGAATCTTTATTAATCTTTGCAAAGAGGAAGAATAGCAACAACACAAGACACTTGCACGAATGCTACAGAGTTGAAGGGAAAGAAAAACCTTTCATACATACACAGTTATGTAGCAGCTCAAGCATGATTCTAATCTATCTGCCTTCATTCCCTTTGTGGTTAGGACATTTGTCTGACCTGCAATAAATTAAAAATTTGCTTCTACATGTTCTAAGGTTTTAGAAACACAATGTTCTAGCAACATTCTTTTTTTAATCAGTGCTTCTACGCTGCACCATCAAATACAACAGGCCAGTCCAACATTTCATTTTCTGTCTAACATTAAACAACATTACAAAAGCATCTATAAGCAGGGTCCAACATTAGACATGTGAAGCATGCAGTAGGCACAGTGTAGAAACAGACATTATAATTAGGTAATTACCACCACTTTCAAACATTATAATCAGGTACCACCACTTTCAAACCAAAGTCACTGACTCGCTGGTGTCTGCAGGCATGGCATTAAGCATGGTGATGCAGCTTCCTATGTCACCAGTCAGTGCTTAAACAATGAATGTTGCATTTATGGGGGTACAGCACAGCCTTTCAAGAAATTACAGTACTCATTAAAGTGGTTGTTCTGTACAACAACATGTCTGCCTAACTGTTGTAGGTCATTTAAGATTTCAAATATTTTCATACTCTTGTCAAACAAAGACTTTATGGCATTGAAAAATGTTTTACCAAGATTCTCCTCAGCATCCACTACTTCTTTTAGACTACCTATAATTTTGTCCCACCCGTAAAATCCTCTCTGGGCTGGGTCAACCCAGGAGCCCCCTCTCGCCATAGGATTGTTGTCAACAAACAGGTTACACACCTCAGTGTTAGGATCAGGGCCACACACCGCAGAGCTGAGCACAAAAACACTGAACTGACGGAAATTTCTTACAGATTCAGCAAATACTGCAGCCATGAAGTAGTGCCCCAATCTCAGACAGTAGTTATAACAAGTTTGTTCCTCAAAGGTTTGCTTGGAAAACCGATGAAATTTTACACCTCTTTGTTCCCTCAATCCCTGTAGTATTTGTTGGTAAGCAACAGCTCTGTAAGCCTGGAACTCAACATCAGCATCACCCACTGTGCCTACAAGAAGAACATACATACCATTTGTTGTCACACGGTATATGAAATTGTTCAATTTATAAAACATATATGTATGTTGATTCTCTAGGTTATATCTGGCATGCCTCCTAATTTCCCTAACTACATCAGATATGGTTCGGATTTCATAGATTCTGTCATTATTAGTGAATGTGTTCCTTTTCCATGATATTCCCTGACTCTCATAATCTTGTTTCCATGTTATTTCATCAAGCTGAGGATTAAAAACAGGGGTTTCTAGATTGTGTGGTTGTATAAAAATGCCCCATGCTAATGCCTCCAGAAGTTTAAGTGCTCCGCTGCCTTGATATTCTTCTGGGAGAAAGCGTTTTGGCGTAGTTGGCCATTGTCTATCTGGCGGATGTACACCGTTGGTACGCTTCACCCGGGTCAGCAGGCCTTCTGTTTGATCCGTTTGGGCAATGACTGTTTTGTCATCCCCATTACTGTTGATGGCTTGCTCCTGTAATATTCCAATTGAAAAACAGCAGTATTTTAAAAAGCACTCATAACAAGAAATGTTTCGGAGAGAAACTGACAGCAACAGTCTGAGCCGATTCAGGTGGCAGTTTCTTAGAATTTATCTGAGTGTATAACGTAAAATTCAGTGTTTGATGTTGAGAATCTTACCTCATGGGGTTGAAGGGCTGTGTTGTAGCGTTGCACAGGTGGGCCAAAGTCTCTATGAGAACATATAGCATTTTGCATTTAAAACAAAATGAGGGTGATGCTGATGATTTTGGAAGACAAAGTTGTGACAATATCTAATGTGTTTAAACATTGAATGTGCATGTTATGTTTAAAATGAAATGGGCTTTTAAATTTGTATACCTTGTGTTAACTTGGTAGGAATGAACACACACATATGCTTCCAGTAAATGGATGTAAAGCGTGCATTGGAAAGTGTATTTATCTTACTACAAGTCAGGGATGTCACTAGGTGTATTTTAGTTAGCTTTAGCCCTCTAAACTTCAGTTTTTATTAAGTATCTGTTTAAATCAAAACTGTGTAGCTATTGCAGAGAACATAAACAGGCAATTCAATATTGTTGATTATATTATGTATGATCACTGATATGATGTAAATTAATTAATTACATTACCTATTGCAGACACCTACACTCAAAGTAACAAAAAAATCAGGAAAACATTCAAGCTACAGCTAGTAGTCAACTGGAAGAGTAAGTGTTTGGCTAAAGGGAGAAGTGCAGGTTGGTGTAGGTTTAAAGGAGGTACTAAGTCATTGTTTTTAGGTCCATGAAGTACAAAGTCTCTCTCTCTCTCTCTCTCTCTCTCTCTCTCTCTCTCTCTCTCTCTCTCTCTCTCTCTTCTCTCTTCTCTCTCTTTCTCTTTGTGTGAGAGTGTGTGTATGTGTGTGCGTGCACATGTGTGTGTGCATGTTGTCTTACAGCAGGTTGTATTTCTCAGCATCCTGGTCACTGGTCAGTTCATCTCTCAATTGAGCTGCTGAAAAAAGGTTGTAGATATAAATAATGTAGCTATAAAGTAATGACTCATATCAATAGTTTAGTTTTCCAATATTAAGTAAGATCACCACAAATTGACAAAATTCTTTTTTAGCTATGCATTGTACGCAGATATAGCTGGTCACTGCATAGTGTTACATTGGGTTTAACAACAGGAGCCCACTATCAATTAGCTACAGAGCACCTTGAATGAACAGTGAGGGTACATGTCTGAGTATTACCTGAGGCAGAGATGACAAGGAGTAAAGACAGGAGAGGTGTGATGATGATGCGCATCTTCGGTCGTCTGTCGCTGACCTGATGTTCAGACCTACTTCTGCCTCTGTATTTATAGTCTTTCTATTATAATTCTCTGCCTGTAACGTATCTGTCTCTCTGTCTTTTACATCTTCTGGTACTGACAAAACCTTCTCTTACAGTTAATATTCAAATCATAATCAAATTCAAACCAAATTCAAATGTTATTCATCACATGCAAATTATACATAGTACAATGTGCAGTGAAATGCTTACTCCACTGACTCCTAAAAAGTTGAATTAAAATTAAAATATTACAATAAAATAAGCACATTTAACATATATACAAGAATGTTATCTTGTGTTATGTTGTGGTCTTTATTTAAAGATAAAAACTTTCTAGAGAATGCTAACGTTAACAACCAATTTTTTTTAGCGTGAAATCTATTGACCCTCACGCATTGAAAACACTGGTCGCCGCCCACTTCCAATGAAAACAATTACATAGTCTTTGCAGCTGCAGTTTATTACATGTAAAACACTATCACAGGCTGGATTTCTCATCATCCAGGGGACTTGTAAGTTTCTGTCCTTACAGTCCCTACAACCGTATCCAGCAGGAGCACATATCTTTGGTTTAAGACATGACTTCATAACTGCAGCCTGGTAGTTTGCTCTGTTACAGTGCTGATGGCAGTATTTACATAAAGCCTTATATCTAGCCACATTTACATTTTCAGCAACTGCCTGGCTCATATGGTGGCATACATACTGGCAAAGTAGTACAAATGTTAAGTGGTCCAAGTTCTTTAATACACCAGACTCATCTGATGCACCTGAACACATCATCAGTGATGTTACCTGAGATCATCGGATGTTTCGGGTCTTTCAAACATCATACATCCCCAGGCCTGCTCTGCCCTGGGCCACCACTCCCACCAGATCTTTGTGGCGCAGTCGTGATTCTGCGTCCAGCACAGCTGCCTGGGCACTCCACTTCCTTCCAGTCTTCACCACCACTCCTGCCTTGGCCACCTTGGGGTCCCTTGAGTCTCTGTACATCAGCACCTCTCGTGTCCGTGTCACCTTGAATTCCTCTTCCAAAGACTTCAGGGGCAACTGAAGTTTTGTGGTGTTCCCATAGAGGGCGATGTTGCTGAGGCTTCTGGGCAACCCCAACCATTTCCTGAGACAGGAACTGACCTTCCTTTCCAAGGCCTCCACAGTGGAAATGGAGACCTCGTACACAAGAAGTGGCCATAGTATCTTTGGCAATATACCGTGCTGGTATATCCATGCCTTGAACTTGCCCGGGAGGCCAGATCTGTCCACTGCTCGAAGCCAGCTGCTTAGTTCTTGGCAGGTTGCCTGGACAGAGGAGGAGTCTTTGAGGCTGCTATCAAAGACTTTGCCCAGGCTCTTCACTTACTTCTCTGAGACTGATGGTATCATTGTCCCTTCGATGTTAAAACGAAACTTGTCTGTGACCTTGCCCTTCTTCACAACAAGAGATCTGGACTTGGCTGGTTTGAACCCCATCCGGGCCCAGCGGATGAGTCTCTCCAACCCTTGGAGGATCCACCTGCATCCTGGCACCGACTCTGTAGTGACTGTCAGGTCGTCCATGAATGCCCTTATTGGGGGCTGGCGCGTACCTGATTGGGTCCGTGGGCCCCGACACTCTGGCTCCGCAGCCTTCACAATCATGTTCATTGCCAGCGCGAACAATGTCACAGAGATGGTGCAGCCTGTGATTATCCCCACTTCCAACTTGTGCCACTCTGATGTTACTTCTCCCGAAGTGACTCTCATCCTGAACTGGTCGTAATAACCCAGGATCAGATCCACAACATGGTGTGGCACGTGGTGTTTGGTCATGGTAGTCTGGACCAACTTGTATGGGATGGAGCCATATGCGTTGGCTAGATCTAACCAAAGCACCGTGAGGTCTCCCTTGTTCTCCCTGGCTTCCCGGATGAGCTGAGTCACCACTCCAGTGTGTTCTAGACACCCTGGCACTACTGAGATCCCTCCCTTTTGTACCGATGTGTCTATGTAGTTGTTACTGGAGAGGAAGTCCGCCAGCCGCCTTGCAACTATGCTGAAGAAGATCTTCCCTTCCACGCACAGGAGAGAGATTATTCTGAAGTGGTTGATCTTCTTGGAATCCTTCTCTTTGGGGATCCAGACACCTTCAGCAAATCTCCACTGCTGAGCTACCTTCCCTCTCCTCCATATGATCTTCAGCATCTTCCAGAGTCGCCTAAGCAGCAGTGGACAGTTCTTGTAGACCTTGTACGGGACACCACTTGGTCCAGGGGCAGAGCTAGCTCTGGCCTTCTTCACAACCTCCTGGACCTCCCTCAGAAGTGGCTCTTTGGTGTCGAAATCCTTGGTGGGAGGTGGTGGTTCTACCAGGATATCACACTGTCCCAGATCTTCCTGTCTACAAGGGTCACTGTAGGTGTTATGGAGATGCATGTCTATTTCCTCCTTGGAGCAGCTTAGGCTCCCATCCCGTTTCTGCCCCAACAGCTGCTTCGTGAAGCCAAAGGGGTTGGCTATGAAACCAGCACGCTTCCTGGATCTTTCTCTCCGACGCCTTCGGTGACACTCAGCTCTGCGCAGGGTCATCAGCCTTTTCCTCAAGATAGCCCGCAGCCCTGCCAAGGGAGGTCGCTGGTCCTGACTGGCTTTCTTTGTGCTGCTTCTTGAGGGACTTCAGTTCCTGTTGGATTTTGTGGATCTCGGCAGCCCTTCGGTTCATGGCGTAGGGTGTCCGAGCTGGTCTCTTCTCCTCTGCACCAAACCTCTCCTGGGCCAGATTAATGATGATAGTTGTCATTGTCTGCAGCTTTCGATCCACGTCTCCCTTTGCAGATGCTTCAAGCACTTTATCAACGTCCTCATCAAACTGCTCCCAAACTGTCGTCTTACAGGCCGGTGGCCACTTGATTCGAACCTTAGCCTGGGGAAGATTTGGGGGAACAGATACTGCCACATGGAGGCTCTGGGCTCTGTGGGGTGATTCCTGGCCTGTCTCCTCCTGCGTCTCATCAGATGTAGCATCTGTGTGCTGTGACCCATTCTCCTCCGCCAAACACTTCATCCTGGCCTGATGAATCTTGAGGCCACAGCTGTTTTTGCAGATTTTCCCGCATCTGCACACAGCGGTCGTAGTCATTTTGCCGTCGCCATTGTTCGGTGTTCTTAGGTCCGTCAGATTGGGGTGCTCATCCTCCCCCCCTCTCGGGCACCCCTGGGGGTATTCATCCATGAGTCGATCTGTAGCTTTGAGGTGGGTTTCCTCCTCTCGGAGGAAGCGGTTTGGGCTGCCGACCCTCCCCGCCCCGGTTGCTGTCTTTCCAAGCTGTCAACTGTCTCTCCAGTCGTCACCAGTCTTTTCCTGGTTGTCAGCCAGCCTCTTCCTGGTTGTCACTGGTTTCGCCAGAAAAGTTAGTTCTTTAACCCTTTTACTGCCAAAGTCGCAAAATTGCGACAGGACGCGATACTGAATAAAACAGCCTGTTGTGTCAAGTAGAGTGTTTAATGTTGTTAAACCTCCTGTCCACTAGTTGGCAGACATGTCGTACTTCATTCCTAACTCAGAATGACGACTTCTTCCAATGCATTTTTTTCGAGAAATTTCCACTGAAGCTGTATGGGATTTAGCGGAGCTAGTGTGGTAGTGAGCTATTGTTGAGCTAGGAATTTAGTCGTAATATACTTGATTTACGTCAAAATGCCAAACAAAAAAATGTCTTGTGACGATGTCTCGGGTCTGCTGTTTGCAGATTCTGATTCTGAAGGCGAATATATGCCTTCAGAAGATGACGATCTGTCATTCAGTGACCCTTCTTCTCCCGGCGCGGCTGTGCCTTTCAATGGCGTGGCTGAGCACAGTGCACAAGCAGACACTTCCAACCCTTTCCCTCAGGCAGATGAAAGCTGCACAAATGCACACGGTGACATTGTTCGTAGAAGGGTTGGGGGACGTGGTAGTATCCCTCAGAGTAATGACAATCGAGCTGGAGAAAGTGTAGGTGTGGGAGCCTTCTACCGCGCTGGTCACTGTGTGCCTGTGCCTGGGCAAGCTTCGCGTAGTGGTGACGGTGTTTTCCGTGAAGGAAATATCGGGGAGGGTGGAAGAGGTAAAAGGGGTCGGAGTATGACTAGAGGAGCTAGTCGTTTCAGGGATTATAGTGCCAGTTCTTTCACCCGCGAGAGACAGACAGTGAAGAGAGCTGGCAGCGTCCGTAGGGGAGGGAGAGGGAGAGGCAGACGTTGCGTGGTGCCTGCTCCACTTGCAGGTGCAAATACTAATGACGACGCCATCAGACAAAGTACAGGTGTAGGCAGTGTGGAGTGGGTCTGTGTGCTGTGCCCTGCAATGAAAGGTACCACACACTAAAAAATTTCAAGCAGTGTCACCTGGATAGGTAGGCACACCTTAGGACTACCGTAAAAAAACCCTGCCCTTTACACACATTTGTTACCATATGGCACTATATTAGTTACAATACATTATGTTCACTTTTGGTTTTCTCATAGAGTAAGTGTGGAATATTACAGGGGATGACATTTGTAGGAGAGGATGAAATTTTATGAAATAACTATAACATTTATTCAAAATACACTTTTCAAAAATTAAGATGGCCGCCACCCTTTGACATCATAATATGCAAATCAGATGGGAAAATTGACTCCAAACATAAACTTTGGGTCATTCTCAATATTTGCTTAATTTACAGTCACACTATATATCACCACTGTCATGCCACAGCCTTTTGAAATTTAGATGTCATGTTAGGCCTTCAGGCAAGAAAATCTGCCTAGTGTTTACATGCGTTTGTTATTATATGGCCCTATATTAGCTATAATGTACACTGTTGGTTTAAAATGTATGGTGTTTCTGACCACACAGTAAGTGTACAACATAAATATAGATTGGAGAGAAGCAAACTTTATAAAATAATTTCAATATTCATTCAAAATACTGCGAAAAAAAAAAAAAAATCTGAAATTCAAGATGGCCGCCACCCTGTGACGTCACAATATGCAAATTAGGTGGGTAAATTTACTCCCAATATAAACTTTAGGTCTTCCCCAATATTTGTCTCATTTACAGTCAGGCTCTATCTGTTACCACTACCAAGCTACAGCCTTTTGAACTTTAGATGTCAAAATCCAGCATTTTTTGGGAAAAACCCCGGCAGTAAAAGGGTTAATACACCAGACTCATCTGATGCACCTGAACACATCATCAGTGATGTTACCTGAGATCATCGGATGTTTCGGGTCTTTCAAACATCATACATCCTACTCAGGCGACCCAGCCACGGCTGATCAGACCGTGACTTGTGTTCAGGTGGCATTCACTTGTCCCCATGGTTCTCCTCTCTGGATCCAGAGCCATCTCGAGGATTTTTCAGCTGCTTCGGTGATGTTCTTGATGGCTCTGCTCCTTGCTGTTCCTGTGATGCCCAGGGCACTTAGGGCTTTATGGAGTGAGTGCCCCACAAACCCTCTACTGCCAACTTCGATAGGCATGCACCTTGCCTTCCAGCCTTGCGCACGACAGTCGATGACCAGCTGTTCGTATTTGGTCCTTTTCCTCTCATGGGCCTCCCCCAAGCGGTCCTCCCATGGCACTGTCAGCTCCATAATCAGGATGTTCTTCGTGCTCTCTGAGACCAGAACGATATCTGGCCTCAGGGAGGAGCGGACAATGTGCTGGGGGAACCGTGCCTGTTTCTCCAGGTCTACCGAGAGCTGCCAGTCTTGAGCTGTTGCCAGGATCCCGGCTGGTGGTTTCCTTTGATCTGCCTTTGGCTGACCTCCTGCTTTAACAAAAGCGATTGCACAGGTGTTGTTGCGCACTCGGCCAGAGCTGCTGATCCTTTTGCTGATGGCTTCTGCAATCGGCTTCAGCACCTGGTTGTGACGCCAGGTGTAACGGCCCTGGCTGAGCGCTTTTGGGCAGGAGCTCAGAATGTGTTCCAGGGTGCCTCTTCCTGAACACAGTTGGCAGTTCGGGGTCTCCACTTTCCCCCAGGTGAAGAGGTTCGCTGGGCTAGGTAGGACGTCATAAACTGCCCGGACCAGGAAGCTGATGTGGTGTGGTTCACTCTGCCAGAGATCCGTCCAGGTGACTCTACGGTCTAAGGCATGCTCCCATCTGGTCCAGGCCCCCTGCTGCCTCAGACCCGCCGCTCTGCTTGCCCTTCCTTCCTCCACGGCAGTCCTGACCTCCTCCTGTATCTGCCTGCGCTTCTCCTTCCCTTTACACTCCCTGTGACGAGGTGCTGTTGGGAACATCCCCAGGCCTGCTCTGCCCTGGGCCACCACTCCCACCAGATCTTTGTGGCGCAGTCGTGATTCTGCGTCCAGCACAGCTGCCTGGGCACTCCACTTCCTTCCAGTCTTCACCACCACTCCTGCCTTGGCCACCTTGGGGTCCCTTGAGTCTCTGTACATCAGCACCTCTCGTGTCCGTGTCACCTTGAATTCCTCTTCCAAAGACTTCAGGGGCAACTGTTAGTACCCAGATTTTTAAAAGTCTTAAAGTACTTGTCTTTCTCACATGCTACAGAAAATGTCATTCTTTTGCCTTTGCCATAAAATGCAATTGTGAATTCCAATCAAGGCTGAACACACTCTGGTACCGAGGGCTGATGCAGGGCCGGCCCAAGCCTTAATGGGGCCCTAAGCAAAAATTCCTTAGGAGGCCCCCATACCACCTCCTCAGCAACAGATGGTAAATTTTCCTATAGCCTACATACTATGTGTGTAGTTTATCCACCATCATTGTCGCAATATATGCGTTTAAAATACATTCTATCTATTTCGTTATTCTGTAAATCTGACTGCAAAACGAGCTTTCATCACTTCTGCTCAGCATTCAAATTCGAAGTTTACTTTTGCTAAATCTGTCCACCAGAGAACAGTCATGTATTGTCTATGACCATTACTCTGCTGCAGGCAGGAAATGGGCACATTATCAGGTCGTCAAATTTATTAACATTCAAATTGAAATCAATCAACCATTGTTAGCGATCTTACAACAATGATCAAGAAGGAGACTTTGAGAAGTTAATATAGTTTAAAACATGTCAAGACAAGCAGTTATCCGCATCCCCAACTTTGCAGCTTCTCAATTTGGATGGAAATATCTAGAAATGACCACTAGCAACTGTGCTAGGCACCAACAAAATTGGAGCTACCTTTAAGTGTACAAACAGATCCCATTCGAATAAATGAACACGTGTTGTCCACTTGAACTAATACAAATTATAAGTGGGTGTTAGCAAGTGGCAGCCAAACATCCACCCAAACGTAATGAAAAGCCACTGTGAAAAGCAGTTCTAAATTAGCGCGCTAACAAACACATTTAGCTAAGCAGTGGCATGCTGTGTCCCGAAAACAATGCTCATTTTGTTAAAATCTAACAGTAACAAGTTATTCTCTTACTCTTACATTACAATCATATGCTGTTGTGGATCAATTTAACGCACATTCGAAACTTCAGCAACTGTAGGAAGTAACGTGATGACCGCTATATTTATTAAAATACCAACCATCCATTTGAATGGAATGGGGCTTCATGCTACAAAGTCACTGCTGCTGTATGACATCTCCAAGACAAATGGTGGCAGCCTGAATCAGCACGAATCAATGACGCATCTCATTGGAAGGACTCTTTTTTTTAGAAGATTTCCGTAAGCTATCAAAGTGTAATTAAATACGCTATTGACTGTATATTTTTATTGTTCTTAAAAAAATAATAATAATACAGCACGACCAAATACAACACTGTTGATATCGATTTCGTTAAAATGACTAGTCAACAGGGTGGGGTGGCGCTGAGGACTGTCTGTTGTTTTCTTCCCATCATGCACTGCACTTTTTGCAACATCATTTCTCGAACAGAATCCACTTAGCAGGTATAAGTGCTCCTATATTAAGTTTGACTTCAAAATATTACGGTATTTTTAGAATTAAAAGTGGCACAAAAAGAACACCCACCGTCATAGAGGAGTATAGGGCAAAATCCTCTCTATATAAAGGCTGCTAACATGTTGTGTTATGTTGCGTGAGTGAGATCGCGGGGAAGCGCAATGCGTGCGGTTCAATGACACATCCATCTAGCGTGGTCAGGGGGCCCCAGAGATGGGTTGGGGGCCCTAAGCCGTCGCATAGTTCGCTTATGCCTCGGGCCGGCCCTGGCTGATGACACCTTGCTAATGTCAATGATACAGTATGTGTCCTCTTCCCAGTTCCTGCATGGTATATGCTGCATGGTACATCTGTCTGCAGACTTACACTGGTCACTGTCACATCAGTGTCACAGCTTTTAATGATTACAGTTTTATACTCCTGTGCATGTAAAAACACCATTGTGTCACATTCCTCATGATCACATTGTAGGTCTTCAACAACATACCCAAATGTACTGTGTTCAAGCTAAGGTTTGTGCCCACTGCTGTGATGTTTGCATTTTTCCGTTACACATAATTCACAAGAATTCAACAATGGATGAGGTAGCATGTCTATGAGTTTATCTAACGACTGAGTCTCCAGAAAACCCAGCTGACTAATCTTGCGTTTGATGGGGGCTTGAAACACCAGCTGAGAGAAAGCACGGGTCAGCCTGTCCTACAACACAACGAAACAGCAACAGTTAAGAGTCACAGGAGTACTACTATCAAAAGCATGCAGGTGAGTGGACAGCAGGTCTGTCACACACATTTTGTGTAAAGCTGGCCTTGCACATGACTGGAATAATAATAAAACTGGAGAAAATTACACTGCAGTTACCTGTTGTTTGAAGCATTGAGACCTTCACTTGATTTCACCAGTTTAATGAAGGTCTTCTTCAGCTGGGCCATTCTCAGCACATCTTACAAGCAGCCTTTGGCAGATGATCCTCTTTAGTCTTTGTAACAGTCGTTGTGGACTTGTGTACACAGTCTTTGTCTTTGATATGCATAAGAATGCTGTGGTCTTCCTTCAACTTTGCAGCTTTCTGGCCTTATAAGAAACAAAAGGATACCTCAATGATTTTGATGACATAATCTTTCTCACCTAGTTGAACCCTTCAGTCATTTGTTGACTCTGTCTGTCTGTGTGTGATGGGATGCATTTTTCATTTTTGCTTACATGCTGTTACAGTTTTTCTCAATAGTTTACACACATTTTCAGAAAGCATGCTTATACTTTCAGAACTCTACACACAAAATTAAAAAAACACACACAACAGGCAAAACCCCTCAATTCTCCTGCAAAATGTCACTTTACATTCAGAACAATGTTATTTCTTCTCAAAATGCTATTTCGTTGTCAAATGACACACACAAACCATCCTATGAATAGACATTTATAAGAACCAGCTGAACCCCAATGTGCTTAGTGTAAAACACTATGATGAATGGAAAACACTTCTACTCCATTCATCATAATGGCTTAGGCCTTTTTTGTTCAGTGTTGCACAGACAGTACGTACATAAGTGTGTTGTAAAATATTAGAATATTTTTTTATACTCAGAACACACAAATACACAGTAACAAATATATTTTTCCCACATAAACAATGTACCATCTGTGCATCCCAACCAACACAAAGTTGCACCTACAGTGGACTATATACAAAACTACAGAGTAATTTACTGTAGCCTATACAGTTACAAAAACACTATGCTGCATCCTCTCATTTGTTCCTCACCCACATCACATGCAAAACAATTACTCTACTCAAATCAATTAAGGGAGCAGTGTGTAGTGTAGTTCGGCTGTGACCAGGCCATGACTGATATCTGATAGCATTCAAATACATTGAGTCACCTTCACCAAAAAAAAAACCCCTCTAAGCCACCTAACCACCTTTAAGTTGTGCATTTGGTTGTACAGCACTTTCTCAAAACCTTTCATACATTTTATAGGCTGTGAGCTCAGTTGTCATTGCGAGCTAATCCCATTTATTGAAATGATGTTTACTGTTAATTAAAGTGGAATGCAATTAAAATATTAACTGGATTCCGAATGCATTCATTATTACCATGCTCATGCACAGGAATGACCCTTTTTTCTGCCGCTCTGATGGAAGTTTTCAGAGGTGAAGGTGACCTGGCATGCAACTCCAAAAGCAATCAGAAACAAATTGCTCAACGTTGCGTCAGGGCTCTCCAGCAGTAATCAGCGGCAGGGACATAGCCTAGTGCGCAGTGTGCACCGGAAGGCAATGTAAATGTTACACAAATACCAAAAAATCACAGCATGCATGCCAGCGCCATGCTGACTCTATCATTTACCAGGCTTGTGCACTGACATATTTCCTCTTTAAGTGTATGGGAGATGGCTCTCAGCTACAAGGCAGCGGGGCTGGTGCTGCAGACAACTTTTAGAGAGGCCTGTGTGTGTGTTTGTCTTAGCACAGACATCCAGGCTGATGTTAGCGGGACATGTTCACCTTTTTTGGTAGGGATACTCCTGACAGTCAAAAGAATCAATCAAAGAGGTACAAGAGCGAGAAAATAGGGATTTATGCACAAATGTGCAGGGCCTTTGATAAAGAACATGGAGGCTGCCGCTGTTTGGCGTTTGGGATGGAATCCCAAATCCCCAGTATATTCCTTATTTTATTTACTTATTATATAATATTATTATTATTGTAAGGTAGTGAAATGAGCAAGTTAATTAACTTCTTTCTAATATGCTTCACTTTTTGCTTTTTGTTGATTGTGTACTGAAGAATGGGGATTTTGTGAAGATGTGAAACACAAAACTAGTGACTGTTATCAACAGACTCCGTGGAAAGCTCCCACATAACAGCACAATTATGGCAGGAGGATCATTTACTCATCTTTGAGAGTACATGGTGCCACAGTTGTAAATCTTATCTGGAAGGTTGCTCTTGCAGTTAACACCGTTCAACTCAATGCATCACAAGATAACCTGTGCAAATAACATCATCACCATTGTTAAACCGCCGGCTCAAGCAGCACAAAAGGGAAGCCACATGCAGAAGTTCAAATAAAGAGTGAATGCATTGAAATAAAGAATAAGAATAAATAAATGTGGTGCAAGTCAGTGTTATGAAGGAAAAAAAAACCCAGGAGAAGGAGAGCAAACATTCTGGTGGAACAAGCAAGCTTTTTTAAGTGGTCCCCAATTAGGCACACCTGTAACAGTGGAACAGAGGAACAGAGAGCAAAAAAGGCTGCATATTGGTTACTCAAACAGACCTAGTTAAATCCCTCCCCCACCCTTAAAACAGGAACCCACCCTGGGATTCTGTAATCAGTGTCAGTATCAGTGATAAACAGTCTACCTAGAAACTGCTAACCCGTGGCACACATGTCTGCAGACAGAAAACAACTGACTGCTCCGAGAAGCAGCAGAGGTGCTAATTAAAAAACAGAAGTACAACCAGATAGGCACATCGCAGTCATCATTAGACTTTCTCAACTCTGTACTCCCAACTTGTCAGTGTTTTTTTCCCCAGCAAAGGGTCAGCAAAGCGCCTCAACCCATACCATACATGCCTGCAGACACAAATCAGCGATGTGCACCCAGACAGGCACAGCCACCAAAATAACAGTTAGGAACACGTGGAGGTCGATTGCGCAGGTGGTAGCCTACAAAATATGAAAAACAGCCTACCTAGAAACTAGTGACAAACACAGGTGGAAAATAGACGTGTGGAATTAGTGACACGACCAGGCTAGTAGTTCAGCCTTGATCTCGACTTGGACCTCTGTAGACTTATATGTTAGACTGACTGCCCACGTGGCTGAAAGGACATTGTTGGCTGCTGAGCAACATAGTTGAATTATAGTTGGTATGCACTTATGGTCGTGTGTGAGATAAAGGCTCAGCAGTGACCAACATCATCTGGACTTGGTGTGTCTCTTTCTCTTGGGTTGCTCTTTAAATTGAAGAAGGGAAAATTGACTAAGAGAACTTGGAAATGTTCACAATACTAGCAAAACAAACAAAAGCTTGTTATACACGTGTTATACACCATGGCTGTAAAACGTCCCTTGTTGAACTATCAAGGCATGAGATATCTCACTTTTAATGTACATATACTCATTACATATTTATAAACTTAGCTGAAAATCTTTTTCTAAAATGTCTCTGGAGTTATAAGTTACCAAGCCCATGTTGTTGGCTCTAGGTGTCAAGTAAATATCTTGGTTCAGGTACACTATTCGTGCTGTAGTTTGTTCTATAAATGTACTTTGCTTTTGCAGTAAAAGTAAAAGCGTAAGTGCACAAGCGCTAAAGAAAACATAGGCTTCCTTGTTACAGTTTTTTAAGTTTGCTTAGACACTAAAATGTAAAGTTTCCCACAATTAGCAAAACCTAAAACTCAAACAAGAAAACATCAGCTCAGGTTGGCACCACTCTAAGCACATTTTCAGCTTCACACTTTTTGCCAAACCCTGCAAACAGTGATTTGCAAAACATTAAACACACTTATATGCCTTACACACGTGATTATATTATAATGTCACATTCTTTCAATTTCTAAACACTAGCTATCAATTGACCACACCTTTGCAGCCAACTGGTTAAACACAATTGTCAGGTGCCAGAACACTAAGGGCCAAAATGCAAAACTCAGCAATCAGGCTTAAACACTGTAAAATCGGGGAGTTACCCTGACTTGAATAGAAATGTAAGGCAGTGTTGTAGCAAGAGCAAGCGAAACAGGGACAGTAAAGATGAGAGAGAGTGAGGGGTAACAAAAGACAGACATAAATACTGTCACTGCAAAGTATAATGGGCGGGAAGCATGGACAGAGAAGACGAGGACTAGATTGATCACTTACGAATGACATTGGTTGACTACCTTGAAAACCATAGGTTGAGACATGCCACCAAATTGGACAGAGATTAGGCTTACAGTACCTTTTTGTCTCCAACAATACTTTATTGTGTTTTGCTATGTTTACTATGAACATGGTTCTTTGTAGGAATGTTTGTCTTTCAATTTTCAAATTGTGCAACCATGCAACAAGCAAACACTTCAGCATATGACTGATTTTGCATTGAAAGTAAAACAAAAAAAGCAATTGAAATATCTTTAGTGAGCAATATTAGTCATGTGTTGTGTTTTGTGAATGTATTCATGTCATTTATCTTACTGAAAAAATGCAACCCAGATTATGTCATTAGAAAAGTCAGAATGTAACAAAGTGTTCAGAATTTATTGCCATAGTGTGTAACTCATTCAAACACAAATAGATCATATGAATCATGTGTTTGCGATTTGGCGACAAAATAGCATTTTTATAAATAAGTGTATAGTTTTGAAAGAAGAATATCATTTTGCAATAGATCTGGGGTGTTCTGTGAATTGGGTGTATGGTTGTGTTAATTGTGTGTAGTGTTTTCACACAATGAGCCCAGTTTTTTTAATTGAGTTTAAGCAATTGTAAAAAACTGTAATGTGCTATTTGGCATGTGGCACTCACTCACTCACTCACAACAAAGCAGCTTAATTCCCAACCTTGAGGGCAAATTAATTTGGAAAGTTTGATACAGTCTTCTTGAAATACTTTGATATGAAATGTTAGGCTTAACATATGCTTCTCTAAATTCACAACCAGTGTTGCATGTGTGAGCATTTGGGCGTGTATGTGTGTTTGCTTGTGTGCATGTGTGTTTGCTGGTGTGTGTGTGCCAGAGAGAGAGAGAGAGAGAGATAGTAAGGCACGTGTGTGCATGCTTCTGTGTGGTTGTGTGGTTGTGTGTGTGTTTATTTGTCAAGGCAGTGCGATGGTTTACGTGTAAGCTGGCGAGAGAAACATTACAATTAGAGATTGGGGGGGAACTTGCCTGTGCTGATTTGAATGTCAGGCTGCATTCCAGACATGAAATAATAAATGTGGGAACACTGTGAGTATTTAAACACTGGCAACATCGCAAATTGGCAATTTCTTCCATGGGTGATTGCCATTTTGGCCACATGGGCCAAGATCTCGTCCAGGGATTTGCTGTAGTTTAATTAGGAAGTGGAAGGGTGAAAGTTGCCCATGTTAATTCCTGCTAAGGTCAACAAGGTAATCTGGTGTAGCAGCTTACGCTAAACTCGTTTCAAGTTCCATCCTCATTGTCATTACTTCATTTCCACCCTACGCTTCCTTTTTATTTTCTTTGTTTATTCTCTGCCTTACTTGAACACATTCAGCACGACTAATTAAACACCCACTGTGCAAAATTTGGAGGGCAACAGATTTTTCTCCTGACCAGTCTGTGGCCATTTTAATTTGCTTGCCGGCATTGATGTTGTGTTCTGCAGCTGCAAAAGAAACACAGGTGCTTTGTCGAGTGAGGGTTTGTTTGCAAAGACTTTAAAACATTTCAACAGGGCATTAAGTTAATTAGAGTTATGCACTGCTCATGTTACCAGCAATATGTAGGTCTCTTTGCTAAGGGCACACTTACACTGGAAAAAATAAACATTTATATAGAGAAATCTAGTTTCTCAGTGTGTTGACTAACAAGGGAAAACAGGTGTCTGAACAGCTTTTTCCATCTATTAAATGTGTTTGTTTTATTTTCTACAGAAGTGCATATTAGTTCAGATGCAACTACTGTCTACTAGTCTCAGAACAATTTGTACAACGACCTCCTTTTCACACACTGGTGGCCTTTGCAACATTTGTGTTTTTATGAAAATCACTAATCTTAATTTTTCACTAATCCTACAGTTTCCTTTTAGAATGATAAATACATAAAAACACAACAGAACGACGCAAGTCTTGTTAATACCCCACTGAGTATAGTTATAGTTCAAATGAGGTACATACTCATTTAAATCCTGACTCAGATAGTATAGAGGTGTATCTTCTGACAGACTCATACAAAATGCATATTAAAAAGAAAACAAACAATGGGCCTGATAGCTAGAGAAAGAGTGGCCAACGGAATATTAAAAATATTGCTGATGTTGCATGTATGATTTATAACACAGCAACAACAAAGCACAGATCATGCTATTGGAAAAACTGCATGCAAAAACAAATTTGGCTTCCCTCCCATCAGTAAAACTGGCCTTTACTGCCATGCATAATACCAAAACAAAGACACCCACAGTCACACTCTACCCCCGCAGACTGAAAGAGATGCCTACACTTGCATGGTCTAATTGCTATCTCTTGGGCTTTTGAGAGCTTATCTTGCACAAAAAAGGGAAACCGTATCTGTGCACCTCATTAAAGGAGATCAATGGTGATCTCTGGACCTGATTGCTGATGCACCCAAAGATATGACACAGAGCCACTCCATGGGCTGGAGCTGTTGGAGGGCTCTTTGGTTGGCCGCTGCCGTGCACAGAGCACAGGGACCAATACCCCTGCCTGGGACACTGGCAGCCATTCCAATTTTAACTACTACCTGGCTGTGGTTTAAAATCCCCCTCCCCACACACACACATGTGCACATTTGCACATTTATTGCATTTATTCTACATATGTATGTATAAATATAATTTTTCTAGCATTTTTTCTATCTATTTCTATGCATTATTTTCTACTTTCAGTAATATGTCTTAAAAACAAAGTACATTGCAGTACTCCATCCGCAGATATCCTTACAGACTGGATGGCCGAGGTAATTCTGTCACCATAGTCATACGAGCATACTTGATGGCTCCTTACATATTCATTTGTCACCACATACTCAACTTCACCCTGACCTGCAGTCAGAGGCCGGCTCGTGAACCGAGTCGGCTAATTTTCCCAGATCCCCCTGTGGTTTGGTATATTATAGGGTCTGGTATGAAGAGCGAGGTTCCCAAAGCCTAGAGTCTGTCCCCAGCGCTGTGCACTTGAACCACATCACCTCAGGTGTGCTGCACTATTGATTTGCATCTCTGTGAGAGCCCTCCAGTAGAGCCCTGCCCCACTCTCCTCCTCCTCTTCCTCCTCCTGCTCCCCACACTCTCTCTCTCTCTCTGACTTTTTCATCCCTTCCTCACGCACTCTCTCCATGACTTCCTATGAGACACACACATACACACACCCACACACAAACATTCACATACATACACACACACAATCTCAACGTCACACCAGGCAGCTTATTATAGCAGGACTTGCTGTATTGGAGCTGGAACTGGAGTGGGTGGGCTTGACGCCTAATGTATGTGGGGGTTATAAATGTTTATTGGTCTGTGGCATGCTTTCAAAACACATCACCAGGAGAGAAAGAGAGTCGCGCTGAGATTGCTTCCTCTGAGGTTGAATATTGGATTTTTTTGCGAAATGTCAATGGAGGGCTCCCAACCATTAGACAGAATATATTCATTTCCCCTCCTGGCGACGCTAAGATCCCCCCTTTGTGGTGTTCTCCCACTCACCGTGTCAAGACCTTCATGATCATCATTGTTTGTCATCATTCTTTGGTCACACAGAGTCTATCTTGTGAAAGCCTGAGAGGGTGGTTTTCCACCTATAATAAAATTGACTATCTAGCAGGCGTGATTTTCACGAGTGATGCTTGATGAGTCTATGATCTTGGTTGAGTTCGATCCATGCTTACATGCTCAGCAAAATAGACAGTTGGATTTATAGCCTACATTAACGGGAGTCCATGGATCCCTTTCGTTCCGGCACTAACCTCATCATGTTGATTCATTTGAAATGTACACATGATGGAGACTCTGTTGTAATTCCAATGCCTTCCAGGAAAGAAAGACTGTGTAAAAATACACCACTGGAACCTACGTATAAATGGGCTTGAAGCCAATTTTTCTGAGATATGCCCGAAAGCTTCCCGTTATCTTGAATGTGGGGCATTTTTATAAGTATTGCTGAAAAGAAACAATATTACAGCTGGTCTGATGAAAATGTTTGTCATATCACAAGTGACATGCAAGAAGAAACAACATCCACTGTTTAGATAAGCAGTCAGGCTATTGGCTTTTGTCAAGATAAAAGGAACTTCTGTGCCTGGTGCTGCATATTTTATTGCATTTTTTTTTCATTAAATCTAAAACTTTTTATACTGCACAACTGATTATGCTCTTACACTTTTACATAATTTGTTTTCATATGAATTCGATGAACTTCATCAATCCACTAGCATGCACAGTAAACACTCTTTGCTCTTTTTCCCCCGCCTCATGTATCAATCTATCATGGTACAAGACTCAGGATTCCTTAAATAAAGTCAGGGCTTTATCTGCAATAAGAATGACGATGATGCTACCATCACCAACTCTGAAGTCTGACAAGGCCTTTAGGCATTTTCTGTAGAGTTTATTTAATGGACATTTTCCAAAGGCCCATTCCTCTCTCTAGTTATAGCAGTGATGAAATTCCACTCCCAGCTATTTCCAACTCTGCCCATATTGAAGTTAATTTCAGCTAGTGGGTATTCTCAAAAGAAGCTACCACAGCAGCAACAACAACAAAAACATCAGTGTGAGAATATGTTTGCGGCAGAATGTAACTCTGAGTAGCTGCGAAATGACTTGGGATGAGAGGCTGTGAGATTGCCGCTCAACAATGATAGAAGACAGTCTATCAGCTCTACAGCTGTAGACCTTGGCTGTCAGAGTTTTAGTGCTCTGGGCTACGGTGTAAGCTCATCTGTCCAGCTTGGAGGCCTTCGGTACCCGTGTTTGTCAAGCAGGCATCTGCTTTTAAAAACAGTAGCCCTTCCCTAACTAGAAGGCATATTGCATAAGCAAGCCTGGCGAAAAAGGGGAATTCTACTTCACTCAGGTGCTGCTGACAGATGAGGAAAATCATTGGTCGTAACATCCTCCAGCCCACACTGCTTAATATTTCTTTCCCCGTCTCTTTTAGGTCCAGAAGAGATGAAAAGTTATTTCCTCTAATTTTTCATGGCTTGGAATAAATATCTTGCCACATTTTGGAGGTGTTGATAAAAAGAGTGGGCTTTGACTGATTGCATATCTCCTACCGGGGCTTTGCTTTAAAATTTATGAATAATATTGAGTGTGTTGAAAGATTATAAATCTAAAATTCAATGCTCAGTCTGTTGCAATAATACATGCATATTGAGTAATGAGGCAATAACGCTGCCTCCATCTTATTTTAATTACTATGTGAATATTACACTGAAATGCTATGGTTTGGTGTCATGAAAATATTGTTGTACTATAGGAAAACATGTGCTGAAATCAGGGCTGTAGCACTTAGCTCTGGGCCCTATACACAAGCAGTCTCTCTGGCCCGGCTTTTATTCTATATTTCTCATGCATCTGGCTTACTTGAGCTCCTATTGCCATTGGGGGACCTGGGTAGTCAGTCCCACTTTTCTCTCCTCTTTCGCATGGCTGGAGTCATGTTAAAGCCATGTGTTTTCTAGCATTTAACTGTTGTTTCCTGTCGTTACCATGAAAGTTTAAAAAAAGGCTAAAAAAGGTTAGTGGACTGTAGCACACTGGACCAGCGTTTGGTGATTACAGCTTCTCATAATGTGGCCTTATAGGCACAGTCACAGATGTCTGAATTTAGCTGTGTAACAATGGGGTGCCCCCATGAAGCCTCCTTTGCAAGCCTTTTGAGTGTAATCTGGAGAATTTGGGAGAATAGGCAAACCCCTTTGGACATTGACGGATGTTCCAGTGGTCTTTCCAAACAAATCGCCAAAATGCAAAGGCACTCAATTCAAACGTGCAATCAGAGCGCTAATGGGCTTCAGAGTGGTTCTGGGGCCTCAGACAACAGTCTTGGCACATCAGGGTTTATTTTGCACAACCCAGGCTGTAACCCACCACATTAACACCTATTAGCTTAGTTTATCACGAGCAAATCACAAGTGTATATCTTTGCAGCCATTTTGCACAAGAGCTGGTCACAGCATTGGCCACAGAAGAGGAGGATTATCCTGTTTTAGTTCTTCATACTGTGGAATATTTCTTGACATGCTTAATCACACTGAGTGAGACCTAGTTCATTTGGGAACTGTGTTGATCAGACATCTGAATACATTGAGGAAATAAAGACTTGTTCTAGACATGCCATACACCATTAAACATCTGTTATGGTGGGTATCTCTCCTTGCCCTAGAGAGCATTACCACTGCAGGCATTCAGTCTGAGACATACTACACTCTGAGCCCACACTCTGTATTGGCCACAACAAGTGCACTTCAAGCCAGAATAAAGCATCCTGTAAGTGCAAGTAATACATGTTTTCTTTGCCTCAGCTTTTTTTTAACTTGTTAAAGAAATTATTGATGTAATGTAAGTGGCCATATGTTTTAAGAAATGATGCTTACAGTTTATTTGTCCGAGAACAACGAGATTAAATCGAATAAATACTGTCAAAAACCTCATATTGCTTGATTTTTCACGAGGCCTTAATGAAGAGTGGGGTCTACTGAAGATTCTCATTCATTCTGAGTGTTAACCTTTCCTGATCAGATCCCAACCGTAGTGAGGAAATCAGGGGAGATTTTAGTTTACGCCGGTCTCCAGGGCCGAAGTGATACTTCGGGGTTAACTTCCCTTCACACGCACTGGATAGGCTTCGTTTAAGCACTTATTTTCGACAAATCGCAGTACAACTTGCTCCGGTCTCCGCTGACTACGTCCCACACTTCTACTCTGTCTTCCCCATAGACATACTATGTCTATGGTCTTCCCTTCCGCTACTCTTCGTCTGCCCTGCCCACACCTGCGCATGCAGCATCTATTGGGAATGGGCATGTGACGTCACACGACTTCGCGCAGGAGAAGGAACCGCCCACCAAGTGGCCAAGTTTTCCCTTGTTCTGTGTTAACCTGTTAATTGGTTAAGTGAAAGAAGACGTTTTACTCGGCTAAATTATTTTTATCTACGGTCTGGGCAAAGACTATCCCCCCTTCATGACGTATAATGCAACGTCTGCAACATAATGCAATGTTTCTTAAAATCTAACGATCTAAAAACATAGGCCCATACTAATATCTATCATAGACTGTATTTAAGAGAATGTAGCCTATGTTATCTAAGGCTTCTACACCTAATATTTTTGAACTGCGCCGAAGACAATATAAAACATTGTAACATTTTCATGTGGGAACTTGGCTGACCCAGAGGTAAAATTTAAAACATGATAGCATCATATTTCACAGGACAAACACAAAATAAGTGGATTAACACACAAGAACGATAACACAAGAAATGATGTTGCGATGGAAGTTAGAGCTCATGTTCAGGACGATTCCCAGCCTCATGATGGAAAAAGGTCTCTGTTGTAGATCGGCTTGCTATCACATGTGGTAGGACGGTGCATTGAGTAAGTGCGCTTTGCCAAATGGAGCGATGCTCGTGGCTGTCACCGCAGACAGGTCAAGTGCAGGTGTCGGGCGCTGAAAGCTGGGATGCAGGCATGCACTTGCATCCCTAATTTTGACCAAAAATACCACGACAACAAATCCATTCCACTAACACTTTTGATGCTGTTTTGTGCTATTAATTAAATACAGACTACCCGCAAAATGAATGAGAGAGTAGGTGAAGTGCGAACTTTACTTTGCTCCGCGGTGTCCAGGCGGAAAATGTGGCTATGCATTGGTTAGTGATTTCGCGAATGCATAGCCTATGTTGTTTTGTCTAGGACTCATGACAAATTAGTTGAAACATTTTGAATGCAGCCTAGAATGAGCATTCTGTATCAGAATGAGAGAGGCGTGCGCACAAAATAAAAAAAAAACTTCTCAAGAAAGACGACGGAGAAAATGTTTTGCTCAAAGTTAAGCAATGTTTTTAAAGTCAGGAGGAGAGGAAGAGAGGATATTTTATCCAGGCACACAGGTTGGTTATCACATTCCAGTTGTCAGGTTATGTTTCCGAAGCATACAAATAATTTTAAACAGGCTATGTCTCTCCACTCACACAAAATAACGGATGCGAGCACTGTACTCAACAGCATGATTTTTTGTATGAAACTGCTTAAAAGTTGTCATTTTATCCGACACGATTTTGCACATTTTTCCCGGGGAGAAACCCCCAAACACTGACTAGGTAAAGTCGTTCTTGCATCCCCACTTTAATTGCATTCACACGCAGATGACAGGTGAATGTATGAGAGCGCTGCAGGCGAGTGTTTTTTTGCCGTAGGACCTAGCATCGCAATCAACACTGCCTAGGTGAAAATATTGGCATATCGACAGGGCAAGCAAACAGACAACAGATTATTGTTTTATTGTTTTTACTGTTTGTATGCGTGTACTCAGACACACCTTTTCACCAACACTACAGCTGTCAAAAGGCAGCCTATGGGAGATGTCAACATTAAGCCATATCCACTGAAGTCTTATTAGGAAATGGCTTAACCTTAGCAACTATCAATATGTGAATTTATGGACATCTGTAGTCATGCCCACTCTCACCTCTCAAAAAATCAAAACCGAAATTCCAACATTTTGGACGCAAAGGTAGAGTGGGCATGACTACAGATTTCCATGAGAAGTTTGGTGCTCATTGTCTTGTATGCATCCCATAAGGATCCATATCGCTGATCAAAAGTATTTTTTTTTCCTGATCGCGTACGGCATGAGTTTGTCCCTGTACAAGCCATGGCGTTCTTTTGCACAAGTATTTAGCAGTCTAAATAAAACTGAACTATACTAAGCTGCAACTCTGCCTACTGTCTCACTCCCTTGTGCTGGTAAGCTGTTCTTCTCGCCCCCAAAAATGGCGGCACGCATTGATTTCGCCCCACAATGCACTGCGCAGCCCACTTCCGTGCCCATTCCCTATTGGACTTGCATTATTTCACAACACTACCCCCACTCTGGATGGCAATTACACCTAATTCCACTCCAGTATATCAGCATAATTACACATTTCATTATCCCATTTCTTTTCATACAAATATCTGTCTATAGGGCTTGTAAACAAACAACAAAACAGGAACAAAACCTGACAAAAATACTACAATGAGAAAGCATAGTCCTTGCAGGGCATTACATATTAAAGCAGGGCATTACAGTTCGTCAGAGCATTGGAGCTCCACAAGTGTTGGTCTACAGTAACAAGACACAGTCCCCATACTACCTAGGCAACCGGAGCATAAAAACATTTAGGAGTGAATGAACAGTAAACAAACAGTAAACAAACATTTTTTTTTTTTAAATATAACTTTTTTTCCCTAGGGGTCGGGGTGGACTACCCGGGTCCCCAAGCTGTGCAGGGTTTTATTCTGCCCTGTGGAACCACAGCTTCCTATCTACTCCACCCATTCCCCAAACCTGACTGGAGGTCTGGGTTGAGGGCTCGGCCTTTGAGAGCGGTGACTCTGACAAGGCGGCTGCGCAGCTGCCTCACCCCCACTATTCTGAGATGCCTCCTCTGGTGGGCAATCTGCATGAGGGTAGGTAAGGGGAAGTGAATCTGCTGCCGTAGGGTTGTCTCCAGCTGCATTTGGGCTCTCCTCCAGGTCTGCGCTGGAGAACAGACTGCTAAGCTCAGGGTCCATAGAATCAGTGGCCAAGGTTGGGGGAGGCACCTCAGCGGGTGTCCATGCTTGGGCTTGCTCCATGACCCAGACGTTATCCAGTTGGTCACGACTACGATAGGGCTTCAGCTGATCATGGTGAACCACTTTCACTTTGGTCTTTGGACCCTTCTGAATGCGATACACCAGGTCATCAAGCTGTCCTAAGATGAAGAAAGGCCCCTCATATGATGGAAGAAACTTCTTGACTTTGTTCTTGACTTTCCGGGTGCCCTTGATGAGGTACCACACGGCATCTCCGACTTGATATTGTGTACGGCAACAATTCTTATCATATTGCCTCTTTGCACGCTCCACGGATTCTCCGAGTGCATCCCTAGCAATCTGATGTGCCAGCTCCAGTCGCACGCGGAGGAGCTGGACATACTCAGGAGCAGTAGGGGCATTCTCTGAGTCAGGGGGAAGGCCAGTCATAAGGCCCATGATAAAATTAGGGGTAAGACTAGTTGCGCTGTGCCTGGTGGACCTGTAGGTCATGACTGCGTAAGGAATCATAAGATCCCAATCCCATTGGCAACGCTCAGTGGTAGTGGACATGATCTTTTGCAGGGTGGAGTTGAAACGCTCCACCTGGCCATCCGACTGTGGTTGGAATGGGGCAGTACGTGTCTTCTCAACACCAAACAGAGAGCACATCCTCTGAAAAACCCCCGATTCAAAATTTCTACCTTGGTCACTATGCAATGCATGTGGGGCACTGAAACGGCACACCCACTCAGAAGCAAGCATTTCAGCCACTGTTTCAGCCTTCTCATTGGGCAGAGGAAAGGCCTCCACCCACTTTGTAAAATAGTCCTGGATCACCAGCACATAACAATTCTTGCGCTCAGTCTCATTCAGTGGCCCCATAATATCCAGAGCAACTCGCTCCATTGGAGCTTCTACTCTGACAGTCCCCATAGGAGCCTGGGGTGTTTTGCAGGGCCTGGCTTTGGATGCACAGCTGGTGCAAGTATAGCACCAGAGGCTGACATCTTCCTGCATCCGATACCAGTAGTATCGTGTCTGAAGTCGTGACACCATACGCTCCGTTCCAAAATGTCCGCCAACTGGCCCTTCATGCATTTGCCTCATGACATCTGATCGGAAAGTGTGTGGTAATATCACTTGCGGGTAAAACTGAGCACCGTCCAGCAACAGCATGCCATTTCGGACGAAGAGGCGCTTCCACTGGCTCCAATATGCCTTTGTGGCTGGACTGTGTGGCGAGACAGTCGTCCATGGGGGCCGCTCTGCATCAGCCTCCAGCCATGCCTTGATGGGCGAAATGTCTGGGTCAGCTGCCTGCGCCTGTTGTAGCTCTTGGGTGGACCAACCGCCGAACGATGGTGTCTCGTGGGATGGGGTGTCTACCCCCACTGAACTCGCTCGTATCGGGGTTAGGTGTCCATCCACCCCCACCGAAGTCTGCGCTGTCAGATTTTGGATGGAGTCCAGCTCGCACTGCACAGCCTAATGGCAGACATTCCTCGGATAGGGAGAGGGGCCTGGCAGTTTGCATGGGCAGGCCTGCTGACAAAGCTGTCTTGAGAGGCTGTCTGCGTTACCATGCAGACGACCAGGGCGATGGACAATGTTGAAATCATACTCACCGAGTCTCTCGAGCCACCTGGCCAGCTGACCCTCGGGCTCCCTCATCTTTGTCAGCCAACGGAGGCTGCGGTGGTCGGTGCGCACAGTGAAAGACCGTCCCATGAGGTACTGTCGAAAGTGTGACGTGAACTCAACTACCGCTAACAGTTCTCGCCTGGTAGTGCAATAATTCTGTTCCGTTTTGGAAAGTCGGCGACTCCCATACGCCAGCACACGTTCCCTGCCCTGCTGCATTTGAGAAAGTACAGCACCGATGCCGACATCACTCGCATCGGTATCCAGTACCATATTTCCTTGGTCTAATGGGTAGCCCAGGACTGGAGCAGTAGTTAGCAGGTGCTTGAGTCGGTCAAATGCTTCCTGACATGTCAAAGTCCACTGGAACCGAGCGTATTTCTTAGTTAATGCATGGAGAGGTCCTGCAACAGTTGCGAAATCCTTGACGAATCTTCGGTGGAACGATGCCAGTCCGACAAAGTGGCGGACCTCCTGGACCGAAGTGGGCGTAGGCCACTCCTGTATCTTTTGTATCTTAACGGGGTCTGAAGCTACTCTTTCCTCTGATACAATGTGCCCCAGGTAAGCTACTTGTCGTCGGAAAAGGCAACATTTTGCCGGCTTCAATTTCAAGTTGGCTAGGTGTAGCCTGTCAAAAACTTGACTGAGATGCTGTAACATTTCAGACACGTCTCGGCCTAGTACAATTATATCATCCAGGTAAACAAGACATGTTTCCCACTGCATGCCAGCCAACACCCGGTCCATCAACCGTTGTAATGTTGCTGGGGCATTGCATAACCCAAACGGCATAACATTCCATTCGAACAATCCATTTCTGGTGCAAAAGGCAGCGGCTCGACGGGCTCGTGGCGTCAACTCCACCTGCCAGTATCCAGATGCGAGGTCCAGCGTGCTGAACCACCTGGCGGTGGAGAGGGTGTCTAATGTATCCTGGATACGGGGCAGTAGGTAAGCATCCTTAATAGTGCAATTGTTTAATGCCCGGTAGTCAACACAGAGGCGGTACGTTCCATCTTTTTTACGTACCATCACTATGGGTGAAGCCCAGCTGCTGTTGCTGCGACGGGCCACTCCAGCCTCCAGACCCTGCTCTATTTGCCTGTCAGCGTCCCGTTGTTTCTCCCGAGCCATGCGACGCGGCTGCTGTTTAACCGCGGTGCCTGGCCAGGTCATGATATCATGTTGCACAAGGCTTGTGCGGCCGAGGTCATGAGGCCCTGTCGAGAACACACTGCCATATTTGCATAACAGCTGAGCCAGCTGGAGTTGTTCTTCCCATTTTAGCTCAGCAGAACTCTGGTGGTAAAGCTCTTGTAGGTGCTGGGGGACTTCATGGTGCTCTGGTGGTTCAACCATGGCCTCAGTACGGCTGGGCGTCAGAGCGTGTGCAGGCTGGAGAACGCCTGCGATAGTCCCCCTCTTGATAGTGACAGCAGCATTCCCGGGGTTAAAGATGCGAAGAGGCACACCCTTAAAGGGCTGAACTTCAAACAGCACACGAGCAACTAGCACTTTGTGTCTCCCTACAAAGCCCCTGGTAGGAGTTAGCATCACCTCCCCTTCCAAGCACCTTTTAACCGGGATATTACCTCTTATAACGTACTCCACCCCGGCCTCCACCACCACAGTGCGAGAAACTCTTACAGCCTGGATCTTTGGTTGGCTCTTAGTGTTAAAATAAGGCACTTCCTCACCAAACAGTATGATACGTTTGGTGCCAAAGTCAAGGCGCGCTTGGGCTTGAGTGAGAAATGGGTGACGGAGGGCCTCTTCACCAGCAATATCAGCCACCAGGAAATTCACACTCACCTGACGATTGTTAATCTGGACAAGAAGCTGAACCTCCCCCACCACAGGGACATCACCTGGCCCGACCCCCAGCAGTGTCTTCACAGTGGATGGCTGAAGAACAGGTCGAACATCCGGGTGGATGGTGTTGTAACAGCGCAGGGGCAGTACAACTTGCTCCGGTCGCCGCTGACTACCTCCCACACTTCTACTCTGTCTTCCCTTCCGCTACTCTTCGTCTGCCCCGCCCACACCTGCGCATACAGCATCTATTGGACTTGCATTATTTCACAAGATGAGGCTCTAATGTTTAACATGACACTAAACGGGAGATATGAATACAACCTAATGCTTAGTTTTTAGTAAGTATATGATAAGCACCTGTGATTAAAGAGACCCATACATGAGAGTTATAACAAAAGTCACATCTTGGTCCAGGGGCGTCGCCAGACATATTTTACTGGGGCACATGGTCTGTAGTGCCCCAGTATAAATTTCACCAGGAAAAAAAATCACTTTAGACTTTTAGGTCTACATAGCATAATCTACAGAATGCGCACACAGCTACTCAATATGGCAACTCATTGCTACTTTATTCACTCCATACACAATGCACACATGGCTACTTTATATGGCAATTTACTCACGCGACTTTGGCTGTGACTTAACGTCTAACAACGGTGTCTGAGCGCTATTTCTTTCCACCTGCCTTACAGGTTAGTACCGGGTAAATTGCACATCTTTGTTCTTTGTTTCTTTGTGTCGCTATGTGGATTCCATGTGGATTTTAATGTTACAACTTTACTTTTTACGTTTAATGTATGAGGCAACTGTCATGCAAGCTAGTTCTGGCTGTAAATTGAAGTTGCCTACTGGAGACGTTAGCTGCTGTCTTTTAGCTAACTGGCATATGCCTATTACCATTGTTGATTTATGTAACGGTAAGCCTAGCACTGTGAGCTCCCACACTCGGTTTTTGGAGATTGCCATCTTACATCTATGATGTTTGATGAGCATATCAACATAATCTGATATGATTGTTTAGTTTAAAGTACTATTTATTTTATGATATACTTATTTTTTATGATAAATAAGTGCTAAAAATGTTTTTGCTTTGCGCATTGATTATCTGTGCCCCAGTTGTGCCCCAGTACAGTAATAGGACTAGTGACGCCCCTGTCTTGGTCTCTGGAGCCATGAAATATCCATCTTTAAAAACTGAAATATACATCAGGCAAACCTCACCACAAATTGTAGCATATGTATACTTACAGTTAACTAGATGTACCGCATAGCGGTACATGTTATGACCGCCGCAGTATATTGAAATGTGGGAACTGTTGGTATGATGAGTGTGTGGTAGAGCAGTGTTGTGAGGTGAGAATTTCTGTGGAAATGATTTCCTGTAAGTGGGCATGGATGTGGGTTTTGAATGAATGACATTGTGTGTGTTTGTGTAGTGTGTAGGAGTGATTTGTCAAGGCAAGGAATAGGCAAAATGAGATTTTGTACAATTACAGCTCCCCCTATGGACCCCTATAGAAGGTTTTTGTGCTGATCGTGCATGACGTATTTTGTGCAGTTCCCACCTTCTCGGTCCAAGATATTGGCCGGGTTTCCCAAATGCAGTTAAGAAGTACTTAGCGCTAAGTACTACTTAAGACCCTTCTTAAGGCTCCCGTAAGAAGCAACCGCGTTTCCCAAAATGCTTCTTAGCTTAAGAAGACCTGCCGTTAAGAAGGATCTCTAAGAAGTTTCTGAACCCCTCTTAACACCCTTCTTAGCGACAAAACAGTGAAAACAGCACCCCCCTCAGGCAGGTAAAGCAATGTGACAGTAAGCAAGGAGATATTAATGCAGTATGTCCAGTTGTCCTGATCGTGTTTTCCCCCTTTTCCCTATCGTTCATGACAAGGGGACGCCAATTTCTCGGTTTTCACACATATTCTCCTCATGTAGCAGACTTCTATCAGAAAGATAAGAATATAGCCTACACATTAAATGAAATGACATACTGATTTCATTTTGTGTTTCCATTTTTATTTCCCTGGTCTTTGTTTCGGTATTATTATATGTGTCACTTTGTTTTTGTGTCGTGACGACAAATGTCATACTTTTAGCCGGTATTTTATTGATGAGTTCAGTCAGAGTGTTATACCACTTCAGTTTGGAGCATTTTACCATAGAGTCTAGAGTAGCGCTCTAAAATCTTTTAATTTACTATGGTAACTATGCGCTCCAATCGGCCATTCTGAGATCGATTGCTCATTGCGCTTCAGTTAAGAAGGCAGATCAGACGGTTCTTAAGACGTTGGTAAGAAGGGCGTTAAGAAGGCGTTTGGGAAACACTCTTATCTTAACGCTTTCTCTTAGCCGACCTCTTCTTAAGTGCCTTCTTAACTCGTTAAGAAGGTTCTTTATTGGGAAACCCGGCCATTGGCAACTCAAAATCCCAATTTTTGCATTTACCCTTATCACTAGGTGGCGCTATGCTTCAAGTGAGAGTTTATGGGCTGGGTCAATATGGCTCTGTAACACCTACATACTAACACAAAATCGTTGTCTTGGGCAAAATTGTTGACGAGTTATTTAACAAAAACTGTTTTTCAACACCTAGCTTCGGCGATAAACATCGCCCCCTATGACGAAATGTCACAAAATTTTGTACACATGAAAAGAAAGCTGTTTAGAGATGGCATGTCAACTTTGACCAAATTTGAGCAATTAAAAGCCAAGATACGCCCTTTTGAAGAATTTTAAGCTACGTGTTAAATGTTCATTGACGTGTAACTTCGGAACGGTTTATCTCAAAATAAATCCTTTGATAACTTTTTGTCAGCATTGTCTGTACATGACATATAGCAAATTTGGTGAGATTCACATGAACGGCCTATGACGAGTTCGTTCAGATTTGTTTTCGCAATATTAAAATTTCACGGAAATTGTTGACCAGTGTTTTCAATGCGTGAGGGTCAATAAATTTCACGATAAAAAAAAATTGTTGTAAACCTAAGCATTCTCTAGATAATAAGCAAAATGACATTTTGTACAATTACAGCGCCCCCCATTGACCAAATTGTATGGCACATGCTGTGGTTATAGAGGTCTTTGTGCTGATCGTGCATGACGTATTTTGCGCAGTTCCCTCCTTCTCGGTCCAAGATATTGGCAACTCAATATCCCAATTTTTGCATTTACCCATATCACTAGGTGGCGCTATGCTTCAAGTGAGCGTTTATTGGCTGGGTCGATACATCTCTGTAACACCGACATATCACAAAAATGTTATGTTGTTGGGTGAAACATTCACTGAGCTATTCAGCAAAAACTTTTGCCGGTCTCCCCCTCTTTGACGTACGCTGGGGGACCAAAAGCTTCTAGTCGCTCGAAATGTTCTAGGCCTACATGCCTACAAAGATTCATGTCCCCCCGAGTTTCAGTGTCCCGGGAATCGTTGACGGACATTCACTGAAAAAAAAGAAAAAAAAAGGGAAAAAGTTGGGCAACTCTATAATGACCGCTTTCGCTAGCTTCGCTAGCGGCGGTCATAATTAACCAAACTGGTGGTAGTAGGTGGCTAGAATAGGTCTTCACTGAAGGGATTATTTGTTTGTGCTGACCATTGACATGGACCTGCACTTTTTCTTCCCAGTAGGCATCGGCCCCTGCAGATCTTTACTACCACCAAGTGGTTAAAAGGAGAACATCCACCTACTTATTCAGCTGTCATACACAAATGGCCAGTGGCTGTCTGGGACTGTATGCAGGGGGAAAGCCAAGAATTCCAGCAAGCAAACTAAGTTGTATGTATTTTTAAAACCATAATACACAACCATTTATTGCCCAGAGTAACTAATTCCTAAGCCTAGAAATGTTATCTCTTTGCTGACCAAATACTTCTGAAACTGCTGACCATTTCTGTGACTGTCTTTTCATTTCAGTAGCCTTCATTGCATGATCATGTTGATACAACACAGCACAGCACATTATAATTGCATTTTTAGAGGCAGGAGATAACGAAGTATGTGGCTTTTGCATTGCTGGATATATGTTTTGACAGATGCAAATACTAGCATATAGGTTGTTAGGATATAGCTACAATAGGCTGGATTGAGATTCAAACTTTAAAATACTAATACAATTTTTTTCTGCTGGGCCCTATCAGTTACACTTATTTTGTGTGCGTCGCCGTGTGTGGTTTCAGCCTGTTAGTGTGCATGGTGTTAGTGAGAATGTATTATGAATGAGAATGAATTAACATTTAATTCGGTATTTAATTTGTTTTAAAATGTAGTTGTGTTTCCCTGCAGCTTGTGTTAATGTTATCTAATGCGCTCTCTCTCTCTCTCTCTCTCTCTCTCTCTCTCTCTCTCTCTCTCTTTCTGAGTGCATGTACTTAATATAGTCTTAATTGAGTGGGATATAGTTATCTGTCTGCTAATGTAGTCTACATATTTTAATTGTAGACTATTTGACTATTGACCCAAGACAGATCTATTTAAGACTGCTAGGTCTAAGAGGACTTCAGCAGCAGAGTAAGTATAAGAATAAGATCCAGTGGAATTTGGACAAACACTTTACATTTAAGATTTGAGGAAATGAAGGAGAGGTCACAAGCCTACACAATAAATTTGATCTCAAATAAAACCTCTCTAAAAAGCCAATAGGCTCAAGCTGGTCATACAGCATTTGTCACAAAAATGGTTTAAAATCCTGTTGAATAGCTAACCTGATGCATCAGCCGCTTCACATCGTTTCACTTCGAGCAGTTGAAAATAAATGAAATTAAGCGGGGGCACGAGTCGCCGCTAGCCTGGCTACTAGGCTACTTCAGTGACAACAACTTTATTACAATGTCCAAATGCCTTGCAGGCTAAAAGAATTCTGCAGGGGGCTGCATCATAACAGGGAGACACAAAAGCCAGTCATACATTTGGCTTTAAATAAGTTATTATTCATAATGTGTAATTGTTGATCAATACATTCAGTTAATGGTTGGCTGAAACTCAAGGGGAGGACCCCCTGCGACCCTCACGAAGAACATCCATCTGGCTCACAAACATAAAGCAGGGGGAAGTTACGCATGCGTACTTCGATTTCAGACAGGCGCACAGTGGTGGTTCCCACCAAAACAAGGAGCTAGTTTTGACGTTGACAACAACCTTTGTAATGGCTTAGAATCGTAGAAATGACAAGACCTCTCATTTTAACTCATGAGATAAGGATGTGTAAACAAATGTATCGGCCAGCAAGGATGTGATGTTGCCCGTGGACAGTGTTGTGGTGAGGCACAAGTTTGCTAACTAGCCAGCGAGATCGCTAACTAGGCAACGTTATTATCCAGCCAAGTAAGTTCTACTTCATACTCGGCGTGTTGCGAATTACGAATTGTATTGTTGCTAATATTATTGTATTCTTGCTGTGTGTCTGCATGTAAAATCTGGAAAATACGTCTAGGTACTAAGTACTAGGTAGCTCAATCGATTTTGTGCATAGCCACCCCACTTTCTTTCCGAGTTTAGCCTTTGCTTGTAAAGTGGATATGCTACGTTGGTGTTGGCACTTCATATTGCAAATTACGGGGCTCTTTGATAATGAAAAGACTACACTGTAGGAAAATAAGCGTTTGTATGCACTGTCATACACCGAACAAGTTTTCGGAATCTTGGCGTAATAGTTGACGTAACATCGCAGTTTCTGATTTTGCGTTTGATTTACATGACTGGTCGGCCGCATACGTTTTTATCAAGTCGAATACCCCTAATGTCTTTAATGGGGTGAGCCTTCCACTGTTTACTATGACTATATCCCAATACGGTTATAACACGCTAGCGAGAGCTCAGTAAACAGTCGCTTTTGTTGATGTTGCAGGTTCTGCCAACTCTAAAGACGTGATTCGCCCAGCATTTTGGGTCTCAGTTGAGCTGGTACGATGAAGCTTCAGTGCGATGTCGAAGTGATTAATCGGATGTTGCCTACGTTTGGGATGAAGAATCGAGGCAAAGGAGCAAGGGCAGTGTTGTCTATTGGAAGACACGTGGACAAGACAACACAGCGAAGTAACATTTATCTGTTGATTTGTACAGCCAAAGACAGAGCTGGTTCAAAATACAAGGTGGGTGAGGAGGCCGGTTGCACCAGATTTGTACCCATTTAGCGGCATTATTGTGGGAAGTGTTCATTGTCTGTATTTCAAGTGGTTTTAAAAACATTGCTCTGTTTGTGTAGCAAAATAAAATATATGTTTTTAAGAGATTCTATTAAAGGTTAACTGCTTCTACTTGTAAGGCAGCATCCACCCCAGATTTTGCCAAACCCATGACTTCTAATGACACAGTGACTTTATATGACACACTTTACCAACTTCGCAAAAATATTGATCTATAATCATGCCAGCTAGATTGTGTTCCAAGTTTGGCAGCATGTTGCATTGTCACTTTTTGTGTAGTCAGTATCAAGTTAAATAAACTGTCAGTCAAAAGTCAGACAAAAAAGGAAAAGGAGAGCAACTGAGTCACTAAATGGCTGAAGGTGAGTTACTGCTGTTAAAAATGTCCATGTCATCTGATTTGTGATCTCTGGGTACCATAGCTGAAGGAGAACATTGAAAAGTTCTTCACAATGTTTATGGATGAAGGCAAAGCCACCGTAAGACTGAAGGAACCTGCTGTTGACGTCTGTTTAAGCAAGGTAATGTATCAGACATCTTTGCTGCACTTCAGGAACTCATAACCCCCTCTGTGTCAGATTAAAGAAGGAATGTGACAAAAAAAAAAAAACTCAGTGGAAAAGAACAGGCAAGTTGACGCTCGGTGACTCACTGTTGTATTTCAGCATTGTTTTGACGTGGATGTGTTATTGCAACCTTCAACGGCGACTTTCAACATAGACCAGTCGCCTGTTTACATTTTTGTCATTACATTGTGTTTGTCACCTGCTCATTGATTCGTCATTCCTGTAAACAAGGGCACAGCACATAGCAGTTGTCACCCGTTGCTTTTTGGCGCAGTAGGCTAACAGTTCTGTGGGGTATACCACAAAGGTGAGTAAGTGATGAGCCTGGTTTAGTTGTCCCAGATGTAGTTGTAAACCTGTTAGTAGAAGAGCCCAGGGCTTCATTTTCTTAACTAGAGAAATGGAGAAACGGAATGAGGCATGTAACAACAGGTTCGGTAAAAAGCCTGAGACGTGAGCAGTGATGAATTCAGATGGTGGTCATTGTTCGTCTGGGTGAGCTGGGGCCGTGCCTGAGCTCCGTTCACCTTTCCCCCAGTTCCCATTGTGTGTTTGGTCCCTGTCACTGGCGTCAGTGATGGCCCTGACATTTTCACGTTGCACCCTCCTTCATAGTTTATTTATAGGATGCGTGTACCGAAAAGATTCAGTAACCCCACAGTCATTCTAAAATGATATTACCACAAAAATGTAACAGATTAGTGAATTGTTAATGAAGCACAAATTTTGCTCTGAAGTGTTTGTCTTTTGATGCAGTTGTATCTATCTGATACATGGTCATTTCAAGCCCAATACACTTACCGCATACATATAACATAAAGGAATTAAAGTGAGCTAACTCTGGTTGGTGGTATTCAGATCTAAATCGTTTATAATTGTGTCCATATTTTGTTACAGACTGCAACCCTGCTTACTGTTTGGAAAGGCAAAGCTTATTTATGTTTGTGGTAATGTTGTACTGTAGACGTACAGGCCATTCAAACAGAAAGGGACATTAGTTTTTGTTGAGGAAAAGGCTCACATGCACTTGCCAGTTGTTTTTTTTCTTGTCTCACTAACCCACTGTGACTTTTGTGATGCAAAAATGTTCCTTTGCTTTTGTGTAAAAGCTCTGAAGCAACCTCACTGCAACATTGTTCCTCCAGGCTGATGCCAACAGTCTCAAGAACTTCCTTTCTGCCGTGCGTCTGGCTCACAGAGGAAGTGATGCAGACACCATGCCTCTGTCCACCCTGACTCCGGTGCGCGCACGTGACGTGGAGAAGCCCAAGAAGAAGCTGGTCGTTGTCTCCAAGAAGGACTACCCACTCACCTCCAACTTCCCCTACTCCCTGGAGCACCTGCAGGTGTCCTACTGCAAGCTGTCCCGCGTGGACATGCGCATGCTGTCCCTCAAGCTGCTCCGCAAGCTGGACCTCAGCCACAACCACATCAAGAAGCTGCCAGCCACCATCGGTGACCTGGGCTCGCTGGCCGAGCTGGTGCTGCACAACAACCACCTGGAGGCCTTCAGCGTGGCCCTGTGCCTCTCCAGCCTCCAGCGCACGCTGCAGCACCTGGACCTCAGCCAGAACCGGCTCCAGGCCCTACCCGCTGAGCTGTGCCAGCTGCGCGAGCTGGTCAACCTCAAGTTGGACGACAACAAGCTGACGCGCCTGCCCGTCCGCGTCGGCGAACTGTCGAAGCTGCGCTACCTCTCCGCCGCACACAACCAGCTGGCGTTCCTGCCCAGTGACTTTCGGAAGCTTTCGCTGGACAACCTAGACCTGTTTGGCAACCCGTTCACACAGCCTAATCCCTTTGACCACACCATCCAGCTCAAATTCCCTCTCACACTGCAGGAATTGGCCTCCAGGGCTGTTGTGAATCTCAGGTGAGGACTACATTACTTTTGGCCATTTTTGTTTTATTTTTTAAATCTCAAAACAAAATGCATATGAAATGTCATTTTTTTGTACCCAATGACCATATTAAGCCCCAGGGCTAAACGTGTCTTGTTATTCAAGTATTTTTGCTGATGGCGAATAACCAACTGTTTTAGCTAAGACCAGAAGTTCTACTATAATACATAGAGAGAACATAGTTCAAGGCACCTAGGTCTAGTCTGCACAGTCTTCTTTTGCCTCTGTGTACTGAAACTGCTTCATGGCTTTGTTTGCTACACAGCAGTGCTTTGAAAGCAAAGTGTTTATTCTTGACCTGTAATGAAAATGTATCACCAAAGACTGTTTCCATTGACACACCTTGTTTTTTTGTGTGTGTTTGTTGGTTTGTGTGTCACAGAATCCCTTACGGACCTCAGAGCATCCCTTTTCATCTGTGCCCCGAGCTGGATGCCGCCAAGGTGTGTGACTGTGGCCGCGCCTGCCTGGACTCCTTCATCCAGACGTCAGTCAGCATGAACCTACACCTCGTGTCACACACGGTGGTCCTAGTGGACGACATGGGCGGCACCGAGGCACCTGTGCAGCGCCATTTTTGCTCGCTCATGTGCTACTGTGAGTTCCTCGACAACTGTGTGCAGAGAGGGGTCAGATGATGGCTTTTTGTTTTGTTCAGTTTTTGCTTTTAAATCCAAATCGGCTGTTTCTGCTGGACCCTTTTTTTTTGTTTTGGCAGCTAGCCAGCGTGGGGATATCGGCCTGTTGGGATGTGGACATAGGAGGGTTTTTTTTACCGCTCGTTTATAACACTGGCTTTGGACAGGGTGTTTTTTTTTTGGTTGACACATATGTCCATCACTCACAAGCCAGTGTTGAAAGGTCAGAATTAAGAGCCTGAAGTGAAAGTTAAGGGTTGATTTTTTTATGTATGTTGTATGTGTGCTGTCCATTTACTGTTGTTTGTTTGGAAGTTGGGTGCACTTAAAACTGATATTCAGCACTCCATGAGCATACTTGAGTGGAATGGGAGTGAAAGACTTTTGTACTTGTTGTAGTGATTTATATGCTTGAATGAATATTGAATTTCAAATAAATACAAAAAAATAATTGATTGACAAAATACTGCATATAGTCATTTAGCTTTTTTTTTAATGTAGACAGCACAGGACAGCCACAGAACTACAACACAAAGAAGTGAACTCAGATCCACAAGTGTGGGGAAGGGAACAAAAAAAATCTAAATATAAGCAAATATTGTGACCTCACCTGAGCAAGCTAAAGTGAAGGCCTAAACACCACAGCCCTAAATTACTGCTTGACAAAGACACTGCATGCTGGGTTGTCAGACACAAAGGGTTTTTTTCTTCAACCATGTGTAAATGATGTTACAAAATAGTCTGAATCTCTCTAACGTTGTATGATATAAACTCGATCAGAGGTGAAACAGCAGACATCAAATAGCATTCAAATATCTTAGCACTTCAGTCCAGCTCATACAGAAGTGAATTCTGAAAGACGAAAGCGGAGGCCGTCGTGTGATCACTGATGATGACCTCAGTCCCATCCTCAGGGTTCAGTTCCCGTAGAACTACCGTTGGCTGCTTCTGCCGCGTGTCGCCACCGCTCTGCTCGTTAGGCAAGTCATCCTCATCCACTTCCTCTGCCACGGAAACACTTTTGCTGAATCGCACAGTCTTTTTGTTCTTGGAATGAGTCACTGTTTCGGTGCTGTTGGAGCCACTGCTTGAGTCTGATTTGTCAACTGTGTCCTCGTATGTGCCTGGGGCTTTTTCCTGTGAGGTACTGTCATTCACATGATCATAAAGGATCTGTGAGTCAGCCATGTTGGGTGACTCCTGAGGTGCTACACTAGAGTCCACTTGTGAACCTTCTTCCTCAACATTCATGGCAGCCTCATCTGTGCATTCTGCATTATGTGCTTCCCCTTGAACAGTGACATTGTTTTGGATCTTTTCCAGCGTGTGGTCTAGTAATGAGGTTAATGTAGCATCTGTGACTGTGTCCACCTTCAAAACAGTGTTAACAGCATCAGTAAAAAAAAAAAAAACATGATCAAGACATAAACGGCTACCTTAGAAAGTGAAATAGTGAGCTACTTACCTCCTCATTTGTGGATCCTAATTCATCTACACATTCCTGTTCAGTATTAACAGTGAAGGATTCAGTTATGGTAAGATCAGGGGGCGAAAAGGTACATTGTTGGACATCTAAGGAAGATCCATACCACTCTTGCTTGTTAAATCTTAGTTCTGTCACAGTGTCACAGTCTGTATCAGTTGCACAGTCTGCACACTGAACATATAAGCCAGATAGTTCAGCATCCGCCTCGTCAGAATTGTGCTGACATGCCTGTGAGCCATCTTCAGCTGTAGTGATTTCCTCTGGCGCTTCCTCTGTGTTTGGCCCATTTAGCTGTTCCTCCTCAGGATCATCAGCAGTAACAAACACAGGGCTCTCTGCAGCTGGAGGTGGCTCCTTAAGTGGCAGAACTGGCAAGGTGACAACAAGCTGTTTCTTTTGCTTGTTGAATTTGGCGTGTCCTTTGTTTTCATCCACAGGGTATGACAGGTCTAACTCTAGCAGGTAGGCAGGCCTACTGGATCTCAGAACAACCTGTTTTTCAGACACGTCCAGTTCAGCATCCGCTGCACACCTGAGCAATGGAAGATCAATGGCAATAACAATTTCTCTAGGACGAGGACTGGGTGCAGAGTCTCTCGAGCACCTGTAGTCTTGTAAGTCGACGACTGACCTGTACTTTATAGTGTACTTTGGCTCTGTGGGTCGCTCATCTAAAGTTTGCACGGCTTCGGTATGTGTACTTAGTTTTGACTGATCACCAGCCAGGCTTTTCTTAACACCGTTTGATACTGATGAAGCCTCGATGTCATATGGGTAAGGGAATGCGAGGGGGTCGTTTTTGTCCGTAGCTTTTTGTTTGGTCGGTACTCCAGGTGTTTGCCTCCGTATCACACTTGCATGGGGCACGCCTTTGTATTTTGTCTTCAATACCCTCGTATTCTTTCTGTCCAATTTGACCTTAAAGGACTCTTGTATTCCATCAAACGCTGTATTGTCAACTAGCTCCATGAATCTGGCATTTTTACTTGCCATATGAAGAGTGTCGGGATTAAAAACTACATCATATATCATGCACTTATTTCCGTTCGAATCCACATCTGGTCTTCCTGGCGCAAGACTGTATGGAAGTGACCAATTTAGACCTCTTCTTCCACCCTCACCTGTACAGGCTGCACACTCGGGGGTCTTGATCAGTTCATTTGAACAGATATTGATGAAACACTTCTGCCTACCGTCGCTGGTTTTAAGGGCACGAAAAGGCTTTGGGTGGACAAATTGAACGTCCATGCCCCTCTCTTGTTCCAACAACTTTATGTCTTCTTCGTATCTTTTCCTGTTTTCTGGATTTGAAATTTCATCTGCGTATTCGTGCAACAGTTTTCGGAAAGTTTCATCTTTCATAGCTTTACTCAGACGTCCTATTTCGTCAGATGTCAGATTCATCTCTTCGAGTTTAGAGCCAAATTCCATTGTGTTTGTGTAGATGGCAGCTAGTAGTTAGCTTGACCTAGACTTTTACACTGGGATCGAATTATTAACCACGGACAAAATATCGCTAGTCAGTAAAAACACGCCAAGTCGGTTATTTAGTATTTAAGTCAGATGAACACGTTTCTGTTTTATATAAATGGTTTAGCCAACGTAACAAGTTGTGTACTAGCAAGCTATCTTGAGGCAAACAAACTACAGTCACTGTTGTGGTAATGGTGATGTCAACGCGGTCAAGTCACTATGGTAACCAAAGATTCTAGAGCGCTACGCTCTGCTTTACAATCTTTGATGGTAACTGGTCGTTCCCAAAGCTAAAACCTACAATCTATGGAAATAAAACCAGGAATACACATCCGATCCCAACCTGCAAAAGGTCATATGTGTGTTTGTCAGGGAGGTGTAGCCAGTTTGGCAGGGAATACCAGCTACTATCTCATTTAAAATATTACTTAAATGAAAGGAGATAACAAATATTCGATTCCATCTGCTTGTAATCAATTAATTTTGCCAAAGGTGCAGTGTATAAAATAATTTGTTAACTAACATTGTATTAACATTTCGAAATAATACAAAACTCATAACATACAAGATTAAATATGCCTGGTCTCCATCATCTGAAAAGAGTAGCCTTCAGTGCTGAACAACAACAAAAATATAGGGCTTTTTTTCACTGGTGTGACAACTTTTCTGCTCACACAATTATCTGGACGGCAGCCCCTGGGCCAAGGTATATTTCTCATATCTGATCTAGTACTGCACTTGCTGTTCTAAAAAAAACAGTCCTTTTTTCCACAGCTGTCTTCAGTTTTGTAGGTAAACATGGAAGTTCTTTCTGAAACACTGTAGAGTTTCTGGCAATGAAGTCCTCACATAATCTGAAAAAGTATGAAAATTTAAAACATCACTGTTTAAGTGTATACATGTGTATGATACCACATACAATACCACACATTCAAACAGCCGAATAGTCTACTTAACATCCAATCTGGTTATGGCTGGGACTCCAACACTGATCTACTGTATTTGTTGCCATTGGTATAGTGTGAAAACAAGCCATGCATTTTATAGTAAAACACTCGTGGTAAGTTTACAGAATGAATATGTGAACATACTAAATACTGTATTCACTAGGCCTACATACTGAATAGGCCTGTGTACTAAACAAATGTTTGATGGGAAATCTTTTTCAGTCAGATTACCACTTTGTTTCTTTTTTTAATACATTACCTGAGAAGGGGATATGGCTGGGTTTGGAAGATGAGTGCATCATTGCAGTGGCCCTGTGTGAAAACATTAACACTTATTTTAACCAGTTAATTGACACAGACGACCATATCATCTTCACAGTACCTTAAAGCATGTAGACTACCAAGGCTGAATGTAAATGTATTCCAAGGATATTTACAGTGTCAACAAGAAGGATGTAGTCACGACTGCCTCCAAATACAACTACATCAGAGTCCCTGCCCAAGCACGCAGTGTGCCACAACCTGAAATAAAAACGAGCAGAAGTAGTGCATAATGCTGTAACTGTAACTGTGTGAAGCGCCCCATTGTCAAAACACCTTTTTCACATTTTATAGCAGTATGATAACAGACCCTTTTGTAAATATAAACACAGCTCAATGAGGTTTTATGCAGAATGTCTGATCTTTTCAACCTTGGCTTGTCCTTGTATGGGTGATTCAGTTCCTTCCATTTTCTTGTCTCAACGTCGAACACCCAGCCATCACCTATTTAAGATTAATTTGATATTTAATTTAGCATTGTGTAAACAATGTAAGGAATGTTGTATGTTTGGCAACATCAATTTAGGATGCTTCATGGCCTTATAGGCTACTTACTCATAGGTTTACAGTCAACACTCAGTCCCCCAAACAGGAAAAGCTCTTTGTCTGACACAGCTGTGAGGGTATGCCATGAGCGACCCACAGGAAGACCTGAGGTAGATGTGCTGGAAATGATGTAAATTGTGTATAAGTTATGCACAGTTGTAACTATTACATAGGCATATTGAGTGAACAGTAGGTCAGAGACATTATCAATTCAGCTACATAGTGCCTTACATTTCAGTCCATGTCAGAGACTTTAGATCTAGGCAGTGGATGTCACTGGTGCGTGTCTCCTGTAAAAGACAAAGGTGTGGTGGGTCGCTGGGATGCAGTCAACATCTCCCAGAAGTGCATGTTATGGTAATAATGGTGTTACATAGGCCAGCATTTAAAGGCTACATCTACAGATGTTTGTAGAAGTGCCCACTCACCATGACTCTGCCTCCACAAATGTACCCTTTGTACCCCAGAGTGGCACTGGCATGGGCTGCTCTTGGGGCAGGAGGCCGGCCCTGTCAGTAAAAAAAGTTGACAAATCGGTCATCTACATGTATACACTTAAAGATGACAGCGGTGACCTTCTTCTACAAGATTAAAATTAATGTTTAGATAGATAGCACAAAATTGTTTTGTGTTGTTTAAGAATGAAAACAAGAAAATGTAGTTTCAGGCAAGTGAGATAATGGTTTCTGTGGACTACACTTACTGCCACTAATGTGTACTTTGGGTTTTTGTGACTTTACACTTAAGCTATATAACACCTTTAAAATACAAGTATAAAAAAGCTTAACACTCTCAAAGAGGTACATTAAGTCCCCTTAAAGGAAAGAAAAAAATACTAATTTAATACATATTAATAATAACCATTAATAACTGGATACTGTGTATCTTTTTATTTCATTTTTTTGTATTGTATACATTAATTCCTAACATAAAAATGTGTGTTACATTTTTTAAAACATTATGTACAATGCAATGTATGAAATCTTACGTAAGTACGTGGTTGACTCCAGCTGTTTATTCGTGGATCAAACAAATGAACTTCGTTATTCCATCCCCAAAATACATCTTCCATCTAAAATTGATGAATATTCAACTCAGTTAATTCAAAAGTTTTAAATATTGTCAAAAGAATTGAAAAGGAGTCTCATTAGTTATTGTCACAAACTTACCCATGACACCTCATCTATGATAAAATTTTTAGAGCTGTCAAGGTCATCCAGGAGCTTGTGACCATAACCACCAAAATAGATTATCCTGAAAAATGTGTGTACTTCTGTCAATGACCAGGAAACACAAGAATGACAGTACATAACTATGAAACTTAAAGAACTGGTCTACCCTTGTAAGTATGGAATGCCTTGGAATGAATGCTAACACAGGTTGCAGGAGAGATACACTCACACCTTGATTGTGAAGCTGCAGGCTGACAAACAAGAACCATAGTCTAGTAAAAAGAATATTGCAACCCACTCAGGGTTCAATATGATTACTGGTATTATCTTCTAAAAATGTCTAGGCCTTGTTGAGTAATGGAAAGACATGGGAGCTTGAGGGTATGGTGTTTTCTACTATGTTTTAAATGACTATCACTGCTGTGACGTAATCAGCACATATCCCACTGTTCAGATGTCTTTGTGGGCAAACATATCATGTCTTATTTATACAGTCTTTTACTAATTAGGTGGACTTTTGAGCTAAGCCACTATATCCCTATAGTTATATTAATGAACTGCAAAGCTGACTGATGTGGCATGTGGTCCCATAAATAAGGGTATACAAAAACATTGTAATCCTGCCTTACCTGTCTTGATAAACCCAACAAGATAGTTTATCTCTGGGGGAGGGCACTGAGCCATTTTCATGCTTCCTCTTCTTCCAAATGTATTTTCTATCCAAGAGGTTTACAGAGAAAAGCTGGAGAAAAGATAGCATATTATGATAATGAGGAACGTATGGTCCAGTATCCTTGAGACAGTAGACTAAATAAATGAAATAGTCAAGTCAACCAACCTCATTTGTCTGGCCATCATCACAGCACCCCCCGAATATGAACATTTCCCCACTAAGTGAGCAGCCACATGTGCCGGACATGGATGGAGGGATCTCCCCTGCCATCGCGGCAGTTTCCCTAGACACATACATGTTGTATTTGTACATGTTTTTAGTCCCTTGAGACCCATATGACTTCTAAAGATCTTTTTGCCGGACACAATGTCATAAGTAAACAAAGCCAGACATTTGAACACTTATTTCTCTGTATGCGCATCTCAACAGAAGCATAATTTGATTGCGTTGTTTGTTATCTTAATATGTTTTAAATGATACAGCATATAGGGCCTATGGCATGTTGCATTTTCTGTGTAATTATCTCGTTTTTGTTTAGAAAGTCCACAAAGCACACTTGTCTTAGAAACATCATCTTACCAAACACCACTGTCCAAGTCATACAGCCAAATCTCATCATTTGGGAGGAAGATTTCATGTTCAGCAATTGACTACGTGAAAAGAGAAGATAAGTAATGCTGGAGTATTAAATAGATTTGTGCTTGATCAGCCTTTTAATTATAGGCAATAAAACGGTTGTTGATAAAGCGAAGACTGCACTTGACACGTTGACTCACCACGTAGCCACCCCAAACGTAGAGAAAATTGCCCTCAGAAACAGCTGTGTGACCACTTCTCTCCCGGACCACGAGCTCTTCACGATAATCAGCTCCCGTTTCCATAAATTTCAACTTCTATTTTTATAATACTCCATGAACAAGAACTGGCTTTAGATCTGGCAAACAAGTACGACTGAACGATTTGACAGGTCAAAACAGATGGGAGGAGATTTACCCGCTAGACACCCAAGGCAAGGAAGTGGAAAAGTCGTGGCTCGCAAAAGGCTAGTTGCGCATTTCAGCAGCAGTGCCCATACATCAGCTGTTAACACATTCAATTTGTATTTTTTCTTCTTACATGTCACTTAACAGAACCGCTTGTATGTCTGAAAAAAATTGTGGCATTATGCGCGTACACTTTTATTTTGAAATATGTTTGACTCTCCTTTTGGGCAAAACAATGTAAACAAAGATATTACAATTCGTCACAGAGTCCTTCTTTAGATATGCGTTTATCAGATTAATATTTCAGCAGCTGAAAGATGGTTAAATTACCCCATCAAATACATATCCAATAAACAAATAGTATTTTTTGTAGATAGTGTGGTTTGGTTGTTTGTTTCCTGAACGACTGCCGGTGTAGCGCTGTACTATACTATCCCTACGCTTTAAAAATATCTTTGTAATTCTGGCGGAAAGGTTAGCACAGAGGCGGAAGTTAAATTTTAGCGCCAATAGTTAAAGCTGAAAATGGATGTACGGAAAGTGAAGACTAAGGTTTCTTCGGGGTTCAAAATGCGGGGACTAATGCTACGACCGTACGTTAGAAGTTTGGAATAAATGCTGATTCAGTAATGTTTTGCTGTAAACAAAGGTTTGATCTGCCAGTTTGTAGTTGTTGCCAGAAAGTTGTCTGTGCACTGCTATTACTGTCAGATGAGCATAATCAGAGCTAATGTTAACCTATTATTGGTAAAGGATAGTCCTTTGAACGCTTTACGTTCCGAGATAAAAATGAAATGCAGCCAAAAAAACGTTCTACTTTGTTGTACTATAAGGACAAAGATAGTCGAGATCAACTTTTGTTTACCAAAACCTAAACACCTTTAGTCATTAGGTAGGCAACAGGCTAAACAACATACATAGCCAGCACCGAGTTGTTTGTTCGGGCCACAAAAACTACAAATCTGGTCAATTATAATTGGATATGTACTGCTGCTGGGACCAGCTGTTAACAACTAGTATACATTGTGCGTTCACAGGGAAGCCAGCAAATATTTGCTGGAGGTACTGGAATCTGTGAGTGAAGCTGATCTGAATGATGTCATTGAGCGCATCTTGGATGCTGTGGAAAAACAACCACGTAAGGACTATGCCTGTTTGCAAATGTTACAAAACCATACATAAATCCTATCACTGGTAATGTACTGACACTTTAACCCTTTATCAGTATCTTCTAGCATGATTGAACTGTCAGTGGTGGAGATAGCTGTGCAGGACTGCAGTCAGTCATGCGATGAAACAATGTGGGTTTGCATACACAAATTACATAATCTGTCACCGTTTCATATAGTATTCAAAGCTTATTTTTGTATTGTTCACTTTGCTTTGTTTACTTCTAGAGACAATGTCTTCAACATCATTGGAGCCTTTGATGTTCCAAGATTCATTTACAGTTCAGAGAGGAAGAAATTTGTACCGTAAGTCCCAGCAAACCATTTTATTATATTAATTATTAAGTAGTAATTCATGTGGCTTTGCGTTCAGTGCAGTGTTAACCTACAATAAGTTATTTTGTTTCTGTTGCAGTCTCAGCATGACCACTCATCCATCACCTGGGTTGTGTGGCCTGGCCAAAGATAAAGCTGAATTGTTCAGAGAACGTTACACCATCCTTCAACAGGTAAGACCCCACAGTGAGTTTTTCCCTTTTTATTATGTCTAGAATTTTTTTCTTTCTTTCTTCCTTTCTTTCAGTGTAGTGTAGTAAGGAATTTACAATGCAGAACTCGATTTATTCATTTTTGCATTTGATCATTTGGCAAATGATTTTAATCCAAAACAAAGTGTTATTGAAGCCTTTATCGTTCATTCTCTTTGCTTGCCTAGTGCAGTGCTATTATTTTTTTTAAGGTGTTATGTCTTGCTCTAGCGCACTCATAGGCATGAACTCTTCACTCCTCCTGTCATTGGTTCAGCCCCAGACGAAAGCAGAAATAAGTTCCAGGTAACAGCATTTGCAGTTATGTAGACACAGCGGCACCTTACAGATAACAAAGCAAAAATTATATGAATTAATGATTTAAACAGGAAACATCCTCTCTTAATAATGAATGATTTGACCTATAGCTGAAAACTGTTGAGGCTCTTCTGGGAAGTACCAGTAAGCTTGGAGAGGTCATTGTTCTGGGCATGATAACACAACTAAAAGAGGTGAACTGGTTTTTTTTTGGACATATTAATACCATAATTGCTATGCTGTCCTTTGCCATCTATGTGGAAACAATGACACTATGTGATTATTTTCCATTCCCAGGGCAAGTACTATCTTGAAGATCCAAGTGGCACAGTGCAGTTGAACATATCAAAGGCAATATCCTTTGGCAGGCTGCAGCTTTTGTTGGGCATGTTTGTAGGATATGTTTAGGTGCTTGAATATCTGGCTGTGTCCTGTCGGCTATGTTGTGTCCTTAACCCCATCCTCACCAGTTCCATAGCGGCCTTTACACAGAGTCCTGCTTTGTTCTTGCTGAAGGTAAAGTGGTCATTACGCTTTTCGGTTTTCTGAAGTCATTACATTTGAGTGTGCACCATGTATCTTAACTGTAACAGCACCTCATGTGTGGAAGCTCACTAATTTGCCGACACTAGCAACTCCAGAGTGCTTCAGTGGACCTTTTTGTTCCAGCGCCACTGGACAACAAGAAATGTTATCTTGTGTTTTCCGTTCCGGCACCACTGGACTGCAAGAGATGTTGTCTTATGTCTGTTTGGCTAAACTGTTGAAGCACTTTGAGCTGCATCTTGTATGATTTGTCCTATAAAAGTAAAGATGATGATGATGATGATGATTGTTATTATTATTATTGTTTACCTTTTAAATAAAATTACATGCAGGATGGTATGAGGACTCAGTCTTTCATGTCAATGCCTTTGGGTTTCCACCCACGGAACCCTCCGCGACAACAAGGTAGGCAGACTAGCACATTTTACTTGTCATTCCTTCATGTCTTTGCATTTTGGAAAGGCATGTACTGTATTTATTTGGCTGATGAGGTTAATTTGATGATCTTATACTTACCCCATTCCACAGAGCCTACTATGGAAACATAAACTTTTTTGGAGGCCCCTCCACCACCTCAGTCAAAGCCTCTGCTAAGCTGAAGCAACTAGAGGAAGAGAATGAGGATGCCATGTTTGTCATTGTGTCTGACCTATGGCTTGACAACGTTGAGGTTCTGGAAAAGATCCACACTATGTTTACAGGTGTCATCATTTTTTTGAGTTGATATACCCTAGCCCTTTCTGCTTTTAACTGTTTTATGTTTGAATGACATGGCAGAACAAGCATCAATAGATCAGGTTTGTCATTCTTGTTATGAAGGAAGGCAAAGGTTTTTCAGTGACATTAATGTCAATGGTGCTCATTGTTGCGAATTTAACTTCTTAAACATCTTCCGTCCTGTAGGATACTCAGCTATGCCTCCCACCTGCTTTATCTTTTGTGGCAACTTCTCCTCGGCTCCCTATGGCAAAAACCAGGTTAAGTCACTCAAAGGTATGGTCATGAAATCGCTCTGATGTCAGTGTTCTCATTCAAAACATGAGATTGCCCTGTTTTTTTGCATAGCACAAACACCCTCTCTCACATACCTATTGTATGTTCTTGGTGCTTTTAGAATCATTGAAAGCTCTTGCTGATGTGATCTGTGAATATCCCAGCATCCATAACAAGTAAGTTAACGTCACTACAGTGTTTTACTGCCCTGTTACTATAAGAAGGTATTTAGACATTAATCAACTACATCTGAGTGTTTGTTTTTTGTTGTTGTTGTTGTTGTGTCGGTTTTTATTTATGGTATGTGACTTTCTGACTTTCATCTAGCAGGGTTGTTTAGACCTACACACGTTCCCCAGTTATGTTATTTTGCTAAGCACACAGGACTTAGAAACCTCCTGACAGTGTTTCTGTTCTGTGAAACTGCAGTAGCCGCTTTGTGTTTGTACCGGGCCCTGAGGACCCTGGCCCCAGTGCAATACTGCCAAGGTGAGTCCATTTTGAATATGTTAAATGTCTTCGCCATTGGCTTTGGCTGTTGTAAACATGTTGTAGGACATGTGAAAGAGATTTGAGTCACTCAGGCATGGTACCTGAAATCAGGCACAGCACAGTAGTCTACATTTTACATTTGGTCGTAGATAGTGATAATAACTTTGAAACATTTTGATAATTTTGGACTTATTTCTTTATTTAGGCCATGGTGATTTAAAATAGTTTTATTGTTTTGTCTTATCTGGTGAATGTGTGTAACTTGTGGACACACACAGGCCCCCCTTGGCAGAACACATCACAGAGGAGTTCAGACAGCGAGTGCCTTTCTCCGTGTTCACAACCAACCCATGCAGGTAGCACACAACCTTGCCTTTATCACTAGTGATGCCTCAAATATCCCACACTTTCGCCGTGATTAGATTACATTTATTGGGTCCGTGCTTTGGTTTCCTCTCAACATTCTTCATGCAGACAGCAGCATGAGTGAATTGTAAATGTTATGTTGTATTTCAGCGTTCACTGCAAACTTCCTTGCATCTGACATCATGTGCTGTTAGGTTTGTTAGATTTGTTTTAGACTGTAAATGCACACCTTGTGAGGTGCACATGGCGGTTAAAGGATACTTTTAATCAAGGAAAAAGTGTTGTGGTACATGAGATTATTATAACTTCGGTGTAAAATGAAAATTGGCTTGTTAAAACATCATTCCGAGTTGGTATGTTTGTTGAGGAGCAAAGGCTAGCAGTGTTGGTGCTAAGGGCATAGAGAAAGCATGAAGATTACGCTATTTTTAAACCATTAAAAACAGCTCAAAGAAACTCCACACTCCATCGGTAGTATAACAAAGGCCCTGGAAACCCTAAATAACTTGTGTGTGAGAATGACCCTAATGACGGCACAAGCCGAAACTGTGAAATAAATGATAACATATTGAAGCTCTAAGTGTGCCACGACACTTTTTTTTGTGATTGAAGGTTTGTCAGACTCATCAAATATTGTTGCTCTCTACAGAATACAGTACTGCAGCCAGGAGATCGTTGTGATGAGGGAAGACCTTGTCAATAAAATGTGTAGGAATTGTGTTCGCATGCCAAGTGGCAATCTTGATATTCCAAACCATGTGAGTAATGGCAACCAACACCTTATAGAGTTTATACAATTATATAGATAGACAGAGAGACAGATCTCTTATCTTGTTTACAAAGAGGATGGTCATTTAATGGTCATTTCATGCTTTTCTTTGTCCTTTAAAATTGCAGTTTGTGAAGACCATCTTGTGTCAAGGTCACCTGAGTTCTTTACCCTTATATGTCAGCCCAGTGTACTGGGCATATGACTATGCACTCCGTGTGTATCCAGTACCAGATGTTATCGTCTTTGCTGACAAATATGACCCTTTCACCATCACCAACACAGACTGTCTGTGTATCAATCCGGTATGTTGTTTCTATAAAGGGAATAGAGATTTTGGCACGGTATGCTAAGGTCTTAATGAAAATTAAAATGCCCACTTAAACATACAACATTGTAAATAATTCCATTATTATTTATTTAATACTTACTGTTATTATCATTTTATTTCCTCATCATTTGTTTTTACTTTACAGTATCTTGTTACATAAAGACATGTTTTATGAATCATCTATAAATTTTAATGATTTTATTCCAGGGATCATTTCCTAGGAGTGGCTTCACATTTAAGGTGTACTATCCATCCAACAAATCAGCTGAGGACAGGTATGAAATTAATATACTATACGGCCAGTTCTGCCACATCCAGATCTGCATATTGCTGAACTTTCTTCATAAATATTTGTTTGTAAAATGTTGCACTTGGATTTTTTCCTCTTTGCAGCAAACTTCAAGGACTGTAGCTGACATAACAAGATCTTCAGCATCATGTTGTGTCACTGTACACTTATTTGTAATATATTGTGTGGTTGTCTTTTCTACAGTGTCTTCAAAATCTCCCACCCATATACATATCTGTTTTATTGTTACTCTCAATAAAGAAGAATAACTAAGAAGAAAAAATTGTGCGTACTTGTCATGGTGTTTGGTCTGAAGTGTGAGCTTGGAACTGGGCATTATCCCAAGTAGATGGTTTAGTGACTAACCAACAAGTTAACTGAACTCAGAGTCATAAACCTAAAGAAGGTATTTCTCATCTGCACCTTCTATGTTGTCATATATAATGTCAAAACCTTAAAAAAAAAGGGGGGGGGGGGGGGGGGTGAACTGCTTTGCGGCCTGCACCATATAGCCTGGTAAACCCGCCCCTCGTACTTCATTTCATTTTGTACAAAATGACAAAAAATGAAATGAACTACGAGGGGCTGGTTTACCAGGCTATCTGCACCATAGACTATGGTGTTTTTCTAGTTTTTTTTTTTCTTCAAATTAAAAGTTAGCTCTGAGGAAGCTGAACAACACCAATATTTATTTTGTTTGCGACATATATTAAGTATTCTAGCATGTGGTGAAGCTACACCATTTAAGACTGATATGGGTTAACAAGAATGCAAACTACTTTTTTTTCAGTGACATACTTTTCGTTCAGATTATGTTAATCATGACCTCACAAATATGGCAAATCTGTGTAGATACCACTAACTTCCGGTCTGGCCGTCTGTGGCTAAACAAACAAAATTTGATACTCTCTGTTATTGTTGTTAACTCAGTCTCAAGCGCCACGGGCCGGGTTTAAATCATATTTTTGGGATAGGAAGCGCTGGTATTATTTTTTATTTAGTCGTCGTAAACTTAATTGCATGCACTGTTGCTAGACATGTAACTAGCATTAGCTAGGTCTAACAGGAGCGGTTAGTCGCAGCCTTTGATAACGTAACATTCCCGTTATCAGCATTAGCACAAACTGAGAGGTGTTTTGTCGGCCTAAACGGTAAGAATATTGTAATGTACAACTCTGTTGATGCATGCATACTACAACACACCCGCTGTTTATGATCAGGATGATGCGTGTTGGTAATTTCTTGTTGACATGGCTGCTGCTGACATGTGCATTTGTATTGATCCCCCAAACGCCTACTGCTAACAATTACAAACTGTATTCCTTGCTAGGCTATAGTTTTTAATGTATGTACTCCGTCGAAAGTTTCCAACACTGTAGTATCCTACTTCAGATTTATACAAATAAGTGTTGCTTGGGGTGCATTACAGCAAAGAAAGTGTTCCTCGTTTGTTACACTCCGTTGATGGCCCAACCCTCCCCTTAAGCCATTGCCAATTGGGTGTTGTTTAGAAAGAATAGTTAACACATGTAGCTAAGGAAAGGGCGAACTTTCTGTCAGTTCACAACGAATGTGGATGGAGGAGCTATGACCTTATGATATAAATTGTCTTGCTTGCTTATCAGCACTGCCATGGCAGAGATGGAGGACGACTTGGCCGATGTTGTGCCAAGAGGGGAAAGGCCCGAGGATGACGAGGACTCTGAGAGGGATGAAGATGAGAGAGACTGGGTGGTGTGGGACGAGGAAGAGGAAGAGGAGGTTGTGGTTGACACACACATGCATCCTTCAAAGATCGACACGCCTTCAGAGCGCAGTGGCCATATTGCAGTTGTTGATGGAAACTTCATGTTTGTGTGGGGAGGATACAAGGTATGCTTCCAAGTAAGGCTTAATGGCAAGGTTTGCCATTATTTGCGTCCTCCTTATGGCAATTGAATTTAACTCTTTACTGTTTATTTATGTTTTCTCAGTCAGTAATATTATGCTGACTAATTTGACGGAGGTCACGATGCATAAATGGTTATATTGTAGACCTTTTCAGAACTTATGTTCTACTCAATCAGAATGCTGAAGCCACGGGGTCGTTTGAGCTCTACTTGCCCCAGAGTGAAATGTGGATTTATAACATGGAAACTGAAACATGGTAGGTATTGTACATTATGCTGGTCAACTGTATAGCTCGATTTCATTTAAAGCTGCAAGTGTGTGAGTTTGTATGTAACACTCTCAAATCTCATGAAATTGTGGTATTTTTTAGGAAAATGCAGTTAACAGAGGGCGAGTTGCCAGCCTCCTTGTCGGGCAGCTGTGGTGTATGTGTGGACGGAGTTCTTTACCTCTTTGGTGGACACCACACCAATGGAAACACCAACTTAGTAAGTTATACTTTAATGTAGTAGTTGTTGGATTCGCCACATGACTTTTGAGATCAAGCATTAGACAGTTGCAGTGCGTATCCTAACTACACTTCTCCCATGCTACCCTCTGCCCCCTCAGGTGTATCGCCTTCCCCTGAGATCACCTGTGCTCCGCTGGGAGAAAATGAACAATCTCAAAGGCCTTGCCCCCACTTGCAAAGACAAACTGGGCTGCTGGGTGTACAAGAATAGGTAAGGTGACAGATTACCATCTGCAGTTCTGTATTACCGTAACTGAACTCATGTTATGTGAAATGTGTCTACGTAAGGCCTCTAGAGTTTTGACTCCTTCAATATTGAAGTGATTAACGGGTCAGTCATCCCCATATTGTGTAATGACGTCAATGAAGGAGTCATTGTTGTGAATCAACATTATATATTTGGTTTACTCCTTTGGTTTGTTCTATGTTTATGCCAATCCACAGCTTGGTTTATTTTGGTGGCTATGGCTACTTTGCACAAGAGGGTCATCGAGGGATCTTTGAATTTGATGAGACTTCCTTCATCATGGTGAGTCAATAGATGTGTCGACCTTTGGAACAAAGAGCATTGCACCTGTTGAACACACTAATGCGATATTTATGTGTGCATATGTTTATTGTGTATTTGCTACAGGGCAATCATATAGCACGTGGTTGGAATAACCACGTCCACGTTCTGGATTTGGAAACGCTGTCGTGGAGCCAGCCAGTCACAACGGTGGGCCTAGTTGTCTGTCTCAAAGTCAGTCAGTCAGTCAGTCAGTGACACAGTGATAAATCTTGGCTCTGGTTCGAATCAGATGGTGGAAAAGTCATGGCTCTAGTTGACAATCATTTCCTGGCCCTATTACTTGCTGTCCTGTTTGGATGTGTTGTGTAAAAGATCTACATGGGTAAATAATTCATAGCCGACCCTTGTTATCTCGCCCATTATTTAGGGCAATACCCCATCTCCAAGGGCAGCCCATGCCTGTGCTACTGTCGGCAACAGGGGATACGTGTTTGGGGGTCGATATATGGTGAGCTGATATGGATTTGTTTTACCTCAAACAGTCTGATAAAAGCTGTCTGTTATTTTAAAGGCAAAAATATCACAATTTATTTTTTGTGTGTTTCTCCTGTTGTGTGTGGAAAAGGTTTATTTTGATGTAGCCTCTCAGTGTGTGTATAAATTCTCTTTGGTTAATGATCATGGGCTTAAGTGCACTTTTAGTCATTCACTGATGATAGATTATCTGATTAAGTGTACTGAGGTGTAAAGAGGCATTAGTTAACAGTGCAGCTTGCGTGTCATGCATCGCTGTTGGGTTCTAATATATTGCCGTTGCTTGTCCAGAACTACCGCTTGAATGACCTGTACTATATCAATTTGGACACTTGGGAATGGAGTGAAATGTAAGTATCCTTTAAGGCTTAAAGGAGTGCAGGCATATATGTTTTTTAAATTCTTCAAAGACCACAAAGCAGCAGTCATATCAATATTTCTTTAACAAATACAAATAAGTAAAGTGGTAAATATTACAATGTTGAATATCTATCACACACAGCAGTTCTATTTATTATTTGCTTTGGTTAGAAATTGTTTTTGGCCGATTTTGCAGTAAGGGGTCGTTCACATCAAGAACTGTGAGGACAATTATAACTACAATGGTATAGGCGTCCACAGTGAAGAACGACATTTTAACAGCAACATTCTAGTCGTGATTTAAACATCTAATAGAACCTGACGTCCTGTGAATTCTTATAAATTCTGATTGGCTTACAGTGCTTTTATACTTAATAAAATTGCTCTGAAAGTGATCCCAATGGTACCGTTCAGCCTGTCGTTGTTGTTATAGTTGATATGTGAAGGGCACCATTCACTAAGGTTAAAACGATTATTAGTATGTAAGTTATAGTCATAATTAACTTTATAGTTATCATTCTATATGTGAATGGGCCTTAACACTATGTTCTATTCCCTTCTCCATTTCAAGGTCTGTACCCCAGAATGGTCCAGTTGGACGCTCCTGGCATTCCTTCACCCCGGTATCCCAAGACCACATATTCTTGTTCGGAGGCTTCACCACATACAGACAAACTCTGAGTCAGTATATCTGTAACAGACATTCTGAAAAGGGAGATTTCAGTCATGTGGTGAAAAAGTGTAACACCTCTCATTACCTTTCAGGCAGACCAAATGCTATTGGGGTGCATGGTTTGGTGTTGTGGTCCCATCAAAATAAAAGTACAGTTGAACAGCTTGAGCAGTAGCCTGGTAAACCAGCCCCTCATACTTCATTTCATTTTGTACAGAGGGTCTGGAGCAGAGGTCGTGAAGCGATTTCTTCCTGGAGGTGTGCACTCTGCTGAAGTTTAAAACAAGTGCCTTTGCCTTTACCCAATCGCTAATGCCTGGTCATCACGTATGCAATTAGCCTACCTACGCACTACAATTCAAATGTGGCACACAAGGTCAGCGTCATAGCTCACGAACACACCCTCTGTTCACTGATTGGGTCGGAGTTGCTCGGTCCGCTTACATGACCCTCAAGAGATTCCGGTCCAGACCCTCTGCACAAAATGAAATGAAGGACGAGGGATGGGTTTACCAGGCTACATGAGCGGGCCCCATCTTTTAAAACTTTGAGAACTCCTGCTGGATTGATATATTCTTTGTGCTAAATGTGATGTAAAGTAAGAAAGTCTAAATTTGAGGAGACTGATGCGTAAACAGAAAAAATCGAACCAGTTTTTAAATAATTTTATCTCCTCAGCCATTGAGGCTATCACAATTAAAAAAAACATGCAAATTAAAGCTCATTCTTTTTTCAGTGATATCATGGTTTATGACCATGAAAGAATGTTTGTTTGGGGAAAAAAAAACTACCCATGAAAAAAATGCTTTTGGCTTTATAAGCTGACCCCCCCCCTAGTTTTTCAACTCACCACATTACTGAAGATGGATACAAAAAACAAAAGTGGTTCACATTGTCTCAAAAAGTTGGAGGGGATCTGAATTACTGAGGACACCAGCATTCTCTACCTTCATCTTGGAGGCAAATTTGACTTTTTCAAGTTAACAATTAGGGTTGCATGTGGCTCCTGTGCCAGGAATAGAATTCAAATAGTCAGCTACCCTTTGCTTCATGGTGAAGATGTTACCATTGTCAAAAGTGATGGTGGACACATCAAGCACATTTTCTGCCATAAAAAGTTTGTTTTAAACAGGATCTTAACTTGTCACTTTCAGCAAATGTATGTATGTATGTATATGTATGTATGCCAATGGATTGTCTTTCTGCCTTTCTGTTTCTCAGTATTTGTAAGGGTTGATTTAATATGTGGAGAACAACATTGTAAAAATTATGTATAATGAATGTTTTGTTTCAAATCCTTCCCTGCAGGTGATGCTTGGCTGTACTGTATCAGCAAGAATGAATGGAAGTCTTTCAAGCACAAGTATACAGAGAACCCCAGGTACTGGCAGGGCATAGACATTGCATACGCCAAATATAACTGTGTCCCTTGTCCCATGTCCGTTCAAAGAAAAATGTTTATACAGTAATATGATTTAATTTACCCCATCATAATAACTTGTGAAAATTTCCACGTCTCAATTATTATTTCAAGCGCAATGGAGAAATCTGACCCTAGTTATGTCAAAGTTGTAAAGCCTGTCTTGGGAGTCCAGTACAGAAGGGCTACTTCAGGTATACGGTTTGCAATGGAAGATGGCGATCTGATTTCTGTTTGTCCCTTGTCCAGGCTCTGGCATACAGCGTGCTATGGCCCAGAGGGTGAAGTTTTTGTGTTTGGAGGGTGTGCCAATAACCTCTTATCGCGTGAGCGAGCAGTGAGTATGCCAGTGTTCATATTTACCATCACTATTACTGTCCACCTGTAACTGGAAACCCTTGTCCAGGGGAGTTTGTGAAGATCCATACAAGAATGCTACAAAGCCAGATTTAAAAATGTCCACGTTATTTTCTATATGGCCTGTTTCCTGATAAAGTTGATATTTTGAGAAAAAAACATTTTGAGTCATTGTGTAATGCAAGCCAAATTGTACCTTCATTTTTGTTGCCGTAGTTTTTTTCACTTGCTTAAAACCAAACACACTTAAGAAGGGTACCATTTTTTGGAGATTTTTTTGAGATCTTTAAAGTAAATGTTTGCAGTTGCTGGTTCTCTGTACCATTATTACACTTGGAGGTTTAGAACCATTCCAGTTTTTGGTGATAACCTTTCAGTTGTCCATGTAGCAAAGCAAAGGTAAGAAATCCCTCTTTTGGAAGGACATGATTTTCTATAGGATTTTCTAGTGGTCAGAGTTATTTGGGAGAGCCATTAATAATGTAGATCACACAACATTTTTCTCCTGTAAGTATTCCGATATATCTAGTGTTGCCTTTTCCCCTCCGTGAACTTTAAGGTTGTGTTGAGTGCTAAGGTAAATCGCATGACTGAGTTTACCTATAAATTATCCAGGAAATAAATAATTGAATGAACAACAAGCAGTCAGACTGTCAAACAGAATCGTGTTACTGATCTTGAACGTGCCTGTGTGCCCTGCCTGAGTTGACTGGGTAGTAATACCCTTGATGATATCATTATCTTAACAGGTCCACAGCAATGAATTGTTGGTGTTCAATGTCCAGCCCAAGTCACTGGCAAGGTGAGTAAGTTTGAACTCTTTTGTTGTCGACTGCCCCAGATTCCTGACCCGTCTTTCTATCAAATAAGTGGATGTGAGCCATGCATGAGATCTGATTAAACAGGCCACCCTTGGTCAAGATTCTGTATAACTGTTTGCCCTGCCCTTGGTTAGGTCTATTTTATTTTATATCAGTTAGGTCTTTTTGTCACCATAGCCAAAACGTGTCCATTATTCCCTTCTGCAGAGAATTCTGCATACTGTTGCTTTTTTTAATCCGTTGCATGTTCAAAACGGAATTGTTAACTTAATGAAGCGAGCCATGCGTTCACCCACAGCATAATGGTAAGTGTGCACAAAAGAAATGCCTTTTTTTTTTTTTGCTTAAATTAGGTTCTGCAGTTCCCGTCAGTAGCCTCACCTTCTTTATTCTCACACCAACATGCCAGTGACCTTGAAACTTCATGCTGACTCCACTTGTGATTTGAAGCTAGTTTTACAGTCAGACCAGATGTGCTTTAATGAGCCAAAACTCAAATACTCATTTCAGCTGTCATTCTTCACTCATCCCTCTGTGGAGTTGCAGAGGACATTGTGACTCGACCAGTGAATATCATGTGGTTAGCATCCACGGCTCATAATTCTTTCCATCTGATTTACCCCACCATCCCCTTTGTCAGTCCATGGCTCTTCGTTTGTTTGTTTGTGCAGTGTTGTGTCTGCTGCTGCTCCTCAGCTATTATTTTGTCCCTCACTGGCAAAGCTAGTTACCGTCTTCCTCCCCTATGTCTGGCAAGGTAGCCTTACCTCACGCTTTCCAACTGTCACCCAACCCAGACCCTGCTTCTCCACTCTGTACTTGCCCAATGAGGGCAATGAGATCATATAACATTGGGTCTCGGAGGGCAACACTGGGCATTCAGACAACCATATCTTACATCAGTGTTCCCCACAGTCCTCTTCTGTAAAATCTTCTTAGTGTGTTAATGAGCAATAATAATAACCAAGATCATATAACTTCATATATTGCATAATATCCTGTTAGAGTAATAACAATATCCTAATTACTACACTTAATGTTCTGTATTGTGTAAAGTCCTCTTATGTTGATGAGCAGTAACTGTAATAAACATAATTGTCATATGATGCGTCACTCAGTAATTAGTCTCCCCCACAGGTTGAGCATGGAGGCAGCCGTGCAGCACAGGCAGCAGCTAGAGGGCATCTGGGACTCCCTGCCCAAACACCTGCTGTACAGCCTGAAGCAGAGAATGAGCAGCATCAACACCATGGGCTCCTAGACACAGCACACCACTCAGACTCTTGGATGTATGCCACTGTGTGTATGTGTGTGTTTTTGTTTGTTTGACTGTGTGTGTGTGTGTGTGTTTGTGCGATTGCACTGCCACTGTCTTATGTCTCCAGGCTGGAAAGATGACCCGTTTGCCGGCTAGGAAGGAGTGTTGGTCAGTAGACGCTAGGCAAGATGATAATTCCAGCTGCTGCGGTAACTTTCATCAGAACAAAAGGGTTGTGATAGGAGGAATCTCTGCCTGTCTCCACTCACCTTAAGTTTGTTAGGATGATTGCAGGTTTTTTTGAATGCATAATTGTGTACATATGTCCAGATATATTTATATATTTTTTTTGTTGTTCCTGTGGATTTTCTGTGTTGCGTATATACAGGCAAGATTGCTAGAATTGCTTTTTGATGGTGTGTGTTTGTATGTGTATGTTTTGCTTTTTTTTTTTGTTTTTTTTTGTTAATCTGTCAAGTTACGTGTCAGCTTTACATGTTTTATGAATGCTCCAAACCATGCTACGGCCAGAGTAATGTCTAAGTACAAATGATGTGCTGTAGAAAGTCGATGATGTTTAAACACAAAAACTTTTCGGTCATCTGATTTGCACAAACTATTTTCGAAAAAAAACATTTTTCTTCCCCAAGTAAGATGTTAAGAGGTTGATTTCAATTAGTTGGTTTGAATGGAGAAAAAAAAAACGTAATTTAAAGATTTAACATTGTATGTATTTTTTGCCTGAAGCGGCAGCAATAAAAAGTCAATCTTCACACAAGAAATGAAAATGATCACAAAAGCCATCTATTCATTTCCTCACACTGCGATATGATATCCCATAATTGTGTTGGTGCAGCTCAATTCCTGAATAGACTCCCCACATCCTCATTCCACTCAAAATGTCCACTTTCTTTGTGAGCAGCATGGATTAGGTCTAATCCACTTGGGCAGCAAGGGTGAGACTCATGGCTGGTGTCTGTGGGCTTTTCAAAGCATAGTATCATGTGTACAGATGGGACTGTAAAATCCTCTGTTCAGACCAGACCCTTTTCCAGCAGACTCATTTCTTCTTGGCTGCCAGTATGTTTGGAGCTGAGACTTTCACTTTGCCCGGCATATTTCTGGAAAGGTCCGTATCCTTGAAGGGGAAGAGAACACAAGGTGGCATAAGAAGTCAGGGATTACGGGCAGGACTAATTTCCTCTTCCCTTTTTGCTAGAAGGTCTTCATTGTTCAAAGCAATGAAAATAGTTTATGTTAACCCCCCTTATTTCTCCTGGTTGGACATCTGCACCTTGCTGTCGGCATACATAAATCTTATCTTCACTGGGCCATGAGTGTGGAAATATGAGGATCGACAGTGTGCCAGGCCAGGATATCTGGGAGTTGTGAATCTGTTTCTCAAATGTCTGTCCAATGCTGTCAGGATCAAAGACAACTGGATGGTACAAGCCAGTCTCAGTCTGACTGCCTACTGTGACATGGGTGGGCATGAGGGCATGTGTGTGTGTTACCTTCACACTGCGGAAGAGGTCCTTCTCTCGAGTCGTGGCTTCCTTAGCACGCATGAAGCTGAAAACTGCCGTCCGTGCCGCTGTCACAGAGAGGTCAAAGGCCATCAGGAAAGCCACATTAGCATGTCAGGTCATATCAAACTTCATGTAACTGAGTGCACACACATGACTTAAATACCTTTTCCCTTTTTCTGAGCTCCAGGGGTCAGCTTCACTTTATGCCTATGAAAAAATCACCACAAACATATATGATTTACATGAGTTAAACTGTCAAAGAGATTTTGTCATCTTTGCAGAGTTGTAAACAAGGAATCTAGCAGGTAAGTAAAGGATTTATACATCTGTAAAGCATTACGATCCCCCCTTATGCAGTCTGCATAAAGAGGTACTTGTTTGCCCCTCCTCGTGCGATCATGATTCAAGTGCCTCATTATCACGACTCTTGGGATGTATACCATCTTTGGTTTTACCATTTTTGAATACATTCAGCCAATTTCCGTATCTGGCAGTAGCACCTTAGCTATCAGCTTAGCAGAAATCATTGCAATTTCGATTACATGATGTATGCAAAGAAAGCTAATGGCTAAAGTGCTACTGCCAGATCCGACCGGAGATCCTCTGAATCGATTCAAAAACAGTAAAACTCAACTGTTTAACTGGAGAGTTGGTAAATGAGCCTATTTGTGAAGTGTTACTTTAAAAACTATTCTTATCAAACAGTAAGGTCTGTCTTCTGGTTCCCTAAATGATGCACAGCACGTACTTGTAGCTGGAGAGACAGGTGTAAGGAGCGCACACAGGCACTGCAAAAAGGAGCACATCTTCAGAATGGGGTTGGCCAGTGAGGGAGTTTAACAGGTTCTCTGCTTCCTATGGGAAAGAGAAGGGACAGCGCCTTAACCAATAATAAAAATAATAATAATACATTTTATTTGAAGCGCCTTTCAAGGTACCTAAGGACACTGTAAAATACAGAACGTTAAAATAGTAGTAAAAAGAAAAGAGAAGAGACAGGGACACTTGTTAAAAGGCACAGCAGTGACATGAGACACAAAAACAACAGCAAAGCAAGAGAGAAAACACAAATGAAATATCAATACTAACTAGATAAGCACTCAGAGAAGTGGACCTGACCCCAATCCCAACCTACCTACCAAGTTTGATCTAAATCGGATCAGAACTGTCCGATTTATAACCGCATTTAGAATGGGTGACCTTGAATTTGATCTTTCAAGGCCACTCAAGGTCAAACTTAAAATTATATATAAAGTCATATATGGACTTTCTAAATAAGTGTGTAATGTAAACCATGACTGTATCTCTAAGTGTTTTCATGATATGAGCTGTCAAAGTATTCCTATGCACTTATGCCTGTGACCATGACCTAGGACCAATTGAAAAAAAAAATCGATAGCACAGGTCCTGACCCAATCCCAACCTACCTACTAAGTTTGATCGAAATCGGATTAGAACTGTACCAGTTCGCTGTGACGGACAGACAGACAGATGCCCCCGATTACAATACACCCGAATCGCTATGCACGCGCACTCTTTGCAGGTGTAATAAAACCTCTAGCAGTCAGCACTGTGATTAGAAAGCAAGGGTAAAATGTGAGTTTGAAAGTGGGAGGGTGTTCCAGAGTTTGGGGCCAGCCACACTCAATGCCCTGTCACCCATGGAACAAGGTTTTATGGAGGGGTTAGAGAGAAGGAGTGTATCAGAGGAGCATAAAGTGCAGGTGGGTTGGTATGGGGCAGATTCTACCACATTAAAACAAACGGGGCACTTTGATCGTTTTAATAGTCCTACCTCAGCTCCTGGGTTATCCTGGTCCAAATCATCTGCCTCCTATTGGAGATAACAGAAATCAAGTGTGCAAAGTGAACTTGTGCTGTTGTGCATCTGTGATCATTCAAACATGTGTGATTACAACACAACACACATAAAGGAGCATCAATTAAAAACATGTACAGAAACATAAAAGGGCAATCACCTTGTCATCTTGCTCTGGCCCCGCCCCATCGCCCTCAGCTGGGGCATCCTCATTGGCTGGCTGCTCCGGCCTCTTCACGGCGCCCTCTTGTGGTCGGGGCTTCTGCGGCGCTTTCTGGGGGCCCTTCTTCACTGGCTCCTCTTTTCCTTTGCCCTTCTTTCCTTTCTTGACCTTCTCTTCTTTATTAGAGCCTGCAGACTGAAGGACACGAGGGCCACTTTACCTCTTTCACTCATTTAGTACACTTGTCCTAAAACAGTATCGTGAAAGGTTTTCTTGTTTCCTCTTTTTTAATCATCATTTTCCCATGTGTGACCACTGCATGGTAGCACATTCCATTCATTTTCCCAACCTAGTTAATACAGGATTTTTTTTTTGCCTGCCTCAGGGATCATTTGGTTTGATTTAAACTAGGGCTGCACAACTTATCGAAAATATTGTGATATCACAACATACAATATTGTGATATACATATGGCAAAACATGGCTTAACTGGAATAAATGGGGCATTACTGTAAGCTTTTTCACACTCCACATATGAAGATATTTGGGAAATCAAATGGAGTCTTGCTGCCCTTGATATCCAGCTCATTGGCTACGGCCTAGCAGTGACGATTAAGCTGAAAGATGTTAAAACTACATTTAAATGTTTGTTTATTCATCACAAAACATATCGTCATTGCAACATTCGGCAATGTTATCACATATCGCACATTTTTCAAATATCGTGCAGCCCTAATATTGTATTTTTGGTTACCTGGCCACCACCACTTCTCAAATTCAAGGCACCAAACTCTTGCAGTTGGCAAAGTAATTACATGCATTACTGCTCACTTTCACAGTCTCTTCTCTTGGCAACATCTTTTTCTCCTCTTGACTGTACTTTTTAAAACCCAGTCCCCATTCTCACCCCAAGCAGTTTCATCATCAGCTCGCGGTCCTCCTCGTCCTGGTCTTTGTACTTATCCTTGATCTTCTTCAACTTGTTCTGGAAACACAAACGACAGATATACATTTTTAACACTGACGAGACATTTTCACAAAACACACAACATTATTCAGTTCACATTTAAAGCGGCCAAAGTCAAGATATGAAACCTTTAGGACAGACCACATGCAAAGCCGCTGGTGTAGTGGCGTAAGGCAAGATTCACGCTCTTGCAATTTCTGTTCTGCAAATTCCCAGAGGGTACACAGTGTTTGATACAGAGAAAGAATCTAGGAGTATCTAGCATCTACATATATGGTGTGTGGGCCAGTTACATTCTGAATGAAAATACCAGTCAAAATCAAAAAGAGTACCTACCTACATATGTGGTGTATGTGCCAGTCACCTTCAGAATCAAAAACAGTCAAGATTAAAAAGCGTATCTGTCTGCATATGTGATGTAGTTCCCAGTCACCTTCTGGCCTCTCTTCAGAGGCTGCTGTGAGGCTCCCCCACCCTTGCTGCTGCTCTGGCTTCCCTCCGGCTCTTTGGTGGCCTCCGCCTCCTCCTGGCCATCGCCATCCTCCTGCTTCTGCTTCTTCTTCTTAATCTCCCTTTACAAATGAAAGCAGACGTCTTGTAACTGCTCTCTTTTTTCTGTGATGGTAATGGTCTGCATCTCTTCTTTTTTTCATGATCTGTATTCTGTGTGTCATACTTAAGTTTGCTGTTTATGTACTTATGATCAAACCTAAGTCTACAATCACATGTGTTTTCTATTAAAAAAATGTTATTCAAGCGAAAAAGAAGACATGCATATGCAAATAGTTCCAGGGAATGTCTTCTAGGGATCAGAGTTAATGGCAGGAGTTTGTTAAGGTACCTAAATAGTTACCTTCTCTGCTTGGCAGTAAGGTGTTTTCTACCTTGCCCATCAGCTTCCGCCTGTATAAGAGCATATGAGTAAATCAGAGAACAGTCTTCGAAAAAGGTGATTCCTACTGCTAGTCTGGTAAACAAGCCCCTCGTACTTCATTTCTTTTTGTACAGAGGGTCTGTCAGTGCGCTGTACTGAGAAACTATTTCTTCCTGGGGGTATGGACTCTGCTGAATACACAAGTGGCTCTGCCTTTACCCAGTCGCTAATGTCTGGTCGTGACATGCAATTAGCCTTCAAATGTAGCACACAAAGTCAACGTCATCGCTCACGAGCACTCCCTCTGTTCGCTGATTGGCTAGGATTGGCTTGTACCTAATACAGTAATGTCAATGGCAGCACTGCCAGACCGTCTGTACAAAATGAAATGAAGTACGAGGGGCTGGTTTACCAGGCTACATTATTGCAGCACTGACTGATCTTACCTGGTTAGAGACCTCTTGCTTAAATCCAGCAGCCTGAGCACCTCTGGAGGGAAGAAAAAGACCATTTTTGCAGAACCTCTATAATGCTTCAGTTTATCAATATGCCTTCAGGCTGTATTAGTTCAATAAAACAATGAAAAATTAATCATTTTCTGTTTTCATTTAATGCTGGTCAACAGTTCACAGTTTGAGTGATCACCATACCTGCTGGAATGTAAGTGGGAGAGGGAAATAGACGTGTCAGGGAAAGCAACATCTGCACTTCCATCTTCACTCTTAACCTCCTCCATCTTCTTCCCTTGAGTGGTCTCCTCTGATTGGTCCTTCTCATGGACAACGTCCTCTGGCTCCTCAGGCAGTGGTTCTAGATTTGTGCGTTCATCTTCCTCCTCTTCTTCCTCCTCCTCATCCCCTTCTACTGTTGTAGCTTTTGGGTGGTCTGAGGTCTCGTTCTTGTCTGGAGTGGAGCCCTCCTCTCTGCTTTCCCCGTCGTCCTGCTCATCTCCCTCTGCCTCACCCTCGTTCCCGCTGTCCTCACCTGGAGCCAGAAATACAAGCAGCTGATGGCAGAGACACACGCTCAACTAGCCCATCTCTTACCTGCCCCTCCCTTAAAAGTGTCACTGCATCATTTTTTCCCCTAGGATTAATGAATGCCCTGTGAGCCTGTTTTTGTGAAAAAATGCTTTAGTTTTCCTGTTTCAGGCTCTTCTAGTTTGGTGGCAGAGATGGAGCGGAGAGAATGTCAGGTTCTCGGCTATGCTAGTCACAGGCTACAATCATTCAAAGCCCATTCGGTCATAGCACACCAAATAGATGATTTAAATATTCTAAACAAACACACATACTTACCGATATTTTGCTAGGTAAATGTGTGCTGCAATGAGACTCCTCTGGTAATCACAACTATGGCATGTTTTTTTCTAATTAACGAACTTACGTCACTTCGTTTGCCCATTTCTTATTGTTCGTTTTTCCACCCATTTTCTTTCATTGACTAATGGAGGCAATCGGGGTAGAAGAACATTTTTATGTGCAGTGTGCATATGCAACTCGAAGTGACCTGTCATATTAAACAGTTTCTTGGGGGATGACACCTTTAAAAAACACACCAAGAGCATTACTATATGTGTGTGCATGAGTGGTATGTATGTGGTATGCCTAGATGAATGCAACAAGAAGCCATGGAAATAGTTCAGTGAGTGTGCTGATGTGGATGGTTTCTTGACATGTGAATGTGTGAGTGGTTTCGTACCCACGAGCTCTTCTCCCTCGTCGAGTAGTTCAGCAGTGCTGGCAGCCACATCCTCCATCTCCTCCTCCAGGGTCTTAACCTTCCTCTCCCCCTTGTGCCTAAACACACTCTGTTCGTCCACCTGCACAAACAAGCACACATTATGCAGATGAACACACACACACACACACACACACACACACACACACACACACACACACACACACACACACACACCACTTCCTTAGAAGATGATCGTTACTGCTGGGACATTGGAGAGACTGTTATGACTCCTTCCAGTACTTGCTTAAAGTAACATCAGTTAAGTCACTAAGCCGCTCCTTAATTTTTTATTAGAATAAGGCTTGCAGAAAAGTTTTTGGTCTGGTGCTGCCAGAGGCATTATAATTCGAGAGAACACATTACTCTTAAAATGGGAAATATCTTTTCATTTCTTTTCAAACATCTTTTCAACTCAATTCTTGCTCTTTCAGTCACTTAATGCAGCATTCAAATTATAAAACCATAATATACTGTTTGAAGTCTCACTTATATCATCGCTCCTACCTGACTATTTAATAGAACACCTCCAGGGGTACATTATTTGCAGTGACCATATGAAATAAACACAATAAGACGAAATTAAGATCGTCCATCTTATTCAAATACATTTACTGATGCATGCCAATTTAAATTAATGACTGATTGAATGGATGAATAAATAAATGAATTATGGTTACCTTGAAGAGGAAGCCAAAGCCCATTATTAGGTAGGATGGGGGCAGGAAGTTTTTCTTTCCTACACAAAGATTATTTGGTTTAGTTCTAGTTATTCAATGGAGATGCATGATGGATTACTCAGCCATCATATCCATCAATCTTTGCCATTTTCTCCTATTCATTTTTTGTAAGTTGTAACAGACATGCAACACATGTGATGTTATTTGGATCCTGCAGGCTTGAATCTTTGCTATTCACAAATGTTTATTAATGACAATATATACGATCTGTACCTCTGATCATGAAGCTTCCTGTGGTGAGGTATTCTCCGGTGGGTGCAGTCTTGGAGACCTGCTCATACAGACAAAAGTGCCCCAGTGCTGACATGAACAAGAGCAAGTGACCATCTGTGCCCCTCATTAAAGCACACTCAGCAAGGACACTTCACATCACATGTAACCTTGTGTTTTTTAGACACACACACTAAGGACTGGACTATCTATTCTGCCAGCGCAGTCCACATTGCTTTCCAAACCATCCCCCAACTGTCCCTGGAGAGCCTACTCATTTGAGAGTCTGATAATAGCACTTCTGCCAGATTGCTGTAGGTACTGTGAAGGTACGCAGGACGTAGCAACGTTGCCTTCCTTTGAGATGATAAAGCCATTCCACTACATGTGAATGTGAAAACCCTTTCCAGTTTATATCAAGTCATGTAAAGTCAAGATCATCTATATAAAGCATATTTAAAAACAGTTGAGTGTAGTGGTGTACAGTACCAGCAAAATAGTACTTCCCAGTAGACAAACAGGAAGGATAAGATAGCGAAAATAAAAAGTAATATACATTTATATGCTCTTATCCAGAGCAACTTACAGTTATTTAGGTACAGGGTACAGTCCCTGGGGCAATGTGGGGTTAGACGCCCTTGCTCAAAAGGCACTTTAGTCATGGATGAGGATGCAGGAGAGCACCCTACTCTTCCCTCTTCCCACTCTACTCACCCTACCTACTGGTACGGGATTCGAACCTGTGACCCTTCAATCCTAAGACCAACTCCCTAACCATTAGACCACAGCTGCCCATACATTATGGCAACAGCATCAATGAACAAATCAATGGACAAATCTTTATTGTTTTTTATCTATATCGTTTCTTTCAGGACAGCCTAGGCTATCCAGACCTGGTTTCATTTGGTGAGCTACTATTTGCACTGATTTTATAAAAAATACTAAACCAATAAAAAATTATATTGCGAATTAAAAAATCTTGTATTCTTGCAAGCACCTGTCCATAGGATGCTGTCAGTAGGGATATCTTTTCATATGTGAGTAGAGGAGATTGTCTGGAATCTGGCAATATAAGAACCATCATGGTGGGATATTCAGTGGCTTATCAATGTTGATAAATATGTAGTCTGCGCCTGACGGAAATAAGGGCCTATCTTCCATGTAATGAAGGATGTTATATCAGGATTATGCAGGATTATGGATATTATGCAGAAATTTGCAGTAATTTCAAAACTGTATGAAATGTGTCTTGACAGAAATGCACGATAACAGTAGAATGGGTAAGTTCTGCTATTGTTTAGATTATGCATTGACTGATAATCGCTAGTGTAAAATGGGTGGAGTAAAAACTTGTCAAATCATTACTTAGCAAATATTTGGTCCCTTGTTTTAAAAGCTGAGATTCTGTACGTTCTTCTGATGTGCGTGCTTTATCTATCCGATCACGAGTTCGCAGGTAATTTCAACGATGTACCGTTCTGAGGTAATCCAACAGAGAAGAATGAGTGTAAATTTGGACGCATTTCGCATCCATCGGGCCCATAGGGTTAAGTAACACTCAACACTGATGACCTGACAATGCTGTTACCTGCGAATGTACTCAGACAGGGTGGGGGGACTCACCTGATGGTGATGGACCCACCAGGCACTGGTGACGACCTTGGCATCCCAGGCGGCACTGTAGCACACAGCCATGGTGCCTGCCTCCGTGAGCGTCCGTGGGGGGATGGGCTCACCTGTAAGAGAGAGAGAGAAGTTAATAGTGCTCCTCACAGCTCTAACCATAGCAAAAAGACCCTCATTGATGACAACAACCCTGAACTGACACAGACTAGCGCTGATTCTGACTTCCGACCATTTCTGATGACAGGAATACACTCAATCATACATGTTTCCACACACACACGCATACACACACAATGACAGCAATCAACAATAACAATAATGAAGACTATATTAAAGGTGCAGTATGTAGGATTTAGTGGCATCTAGTGGTAAGACTGAGAACTGCAACCACTGAAATGCCTTTCCCTTTCAAAGCTGCACTGTCTGTCGAGGGCCATAAAAATGTGAAAGACCCTCTTCACTGCCAGTATTTTGGTTGTTCTTTTTTGGACAATGAACCCACTTCTTGAAAGAGAATCCGCTCTGTATTGTATTCTATTGCATTCCATTTCAGTTTACACACACCCCAAATCCTTCATATGCACCTTTAAAAGACCACACATTAAGAGGCACCTTTAAAAGACTGTATATTAGGAGGCACCTTTAAAAGAGTATATATTAGAAGAGTCACTAAAGTTGTTGGACTCGGGATACCTGAGGGATTCTTGATGACACAGCTGGTGGCTCCATGAAGGTCAGCGTGGACGTAGATGTCCCCTGAGGACGAGAGTATTTTTATTTGTGCTCTCCGTCTCCCACACTGCCCCAGGGAAGATACACTAGCAAGCCTCAAGGGGGACAAATAGGTGATGTGTCCTTCTCACACACTCACAGACGCAAATAAACAAACAGGACAGACGCACACACACACGCACACAAACAAACACACATACACATGCACAGACACATATACACACGCACGCACCTGCTCTCAGGTAGCGTTTGACGATCATCTCGTTCTGCTGTTGGTCTCGCCCAGCAATGATGAGGTAATTCTCTGAGCTGACGAACCACAGGAACTTCTCAAACCTACAACACCACCACGACAGAGTACAGCATCTATTAATCAACCATCACCTGAGGCACAACTGCAAGGATGTCTTTCTGGCAAGATTACTGACCCTGGGTGGTGCATAATGTGAGACATCTTACCAATAAACTTTTCTGGCCTTCTGAATATTGGTTACAGTTTGGACCTCCTTGAGTGTCTGTTTTGTCTTTTTCTCAGCAGACTTAAAAGCCTAAATAGAAAAAAAATGGATATTGCAGAAATTCAGTAGAATGAATCTGCATTGCCTTTTTTGGCAAAAATGGTAAGGATCCTTTTTTTTTTTTTTTTTAAAGTCACCTTCTGTGCAGCCTCAACTGTTTTCTGTTCCTTTTTTGCTGCAGTGCGCTTGTGGTCATAATACCTGGGAAGACATTTTGAAACGTTGCAAGATCATTAGAAAAAACAGAGAGAAGAACAGCAGTAAAGAATGAAGCACATGATCACAAACAAAAGATTCAAAGAAAAGCCGTCCTGTTGGCGGTTTTGTCAACCAAAAGGCTGTGGAAAAATCTAGAGGAAAATAGTAAAACGGTCTTTTAAGCCTGTTATTCTGATGATGCCTTCACAAGGCCGGTAGTATTTTTCAACATCAGCTAATGAGCCCATCCAGTGTGGGCAGTGATGTCGGGAGTGAGGGCAAACGTTGAGCCGGATTTGTGTTGTTTCACCCTAATTGACAGGACAGGAAATGACTAAGGTGAGAGAGATAGGAAAAGATCGAGAAATGACCATGAGCCAGAGTCGAATCGGGGTCCCCAAAATTTTGGTATGGCCGCCCTTAAACATAAAGTTATATCACGCACTTTCTCTTCACGGTACCTTAAGTGTGTAGAATTCAGCATACTTTTAAGTCTAAATATGAAATGTTTAACATTCAAAATACTCGACTCTAAAGTCCTAATGATAACAGAATGCTGTAGTTGCGTTAGGGAGATTTCCAAAACTATAAGTGAATTTACAAAATTCACATTACATTTTCAATTTCCATGACTTTTCCAGGATTTCCATGACCGTGGGAACCCTGGCAACATGAAAGTTCAGAAAGCTAAGGATCCACACACCGCAGAGCTCCCATTGGTTTTCTTTTATCTAAGTAATGTTTTAAGCCCTTGCGGCTCTTCCTCAGACTCTTAACACCCCATGCCCTGGCCAACTGTGCCTTGGCTCCCCTCTCCTTACTCACCTCTTTGCGTTGGCGTAGGCAGACAGGCTCAGGTCTACGTCCACCAGCATGGGCTTGTTCCTCTGCAGCTTGCCCTTCTGCTCCTTCTCCTTTTTCTTGCTCTTCTTCTTCTTCTGCGTCTCCGTGGACTCCACTGGCTCCTCTGCCTCCTCCTCCTGCTCATCCTCGGAGCCAATGTACGGGTTCCTGAGACACATGAACACACACACGCATGCATGAACAGCCCACACACACATACACTGTGTGTCTATTCTAAACAATGTACTTAAATAATGTATGTTACATATACCTGTCTCACTGTATGATCTACAATCATCTTGAAGGGGTCATATATTCTGGTAAAAAATGATTTTGCTCAAAAATAAAGCATCTACTACATGAGTGAGTTGAAATACAATATGCAATTTACTGCGATGCTTGCTATAATTGCCGAGTTATTTTGTTATTATGCGAGTTGTGTACCTGAGCAGCATTGTGTACCTGAGCAGTTGTGTACCTGAGCAGCACAGTAATAAACAGTGTTGTGTGCAGTGTTGGGGTCGTTACTCAAAAAAAGTAATCCATTACACATTACTCGCTGTTGTTAAAAAATGTAAGATTACTTTACATCTTTACTCCTTATGGAAAGTAACTTCTTACATTACTTGCACTCTCTTGCACTTAGCAACAGCCTTGAGCAAAATACATAACAAATTCCCATTGCAATTAGCACAATGTCAGACAAGTCATTCTTTCATCCCCTTTAACGAAAACAGGCTACACCACGAAGTTGGTGAAAATCTCAAGAGCATTGCACAGAGTCATATCAGTATTGCACTGCTGGCAGACTTATGTCGTTAATAAAAACAAGCAAAAAGTCTAAAACAGGCTAACTTGATAACAGCACTTACTAAAAATACAATGAATGAAATTGCATGCAGAGACAGCATAACTGCCTTAACAAGCCAGAGCATTTAAATAAATAGTGTTATTAAATAAAATAACTGTGGACATCTAACCACATTAGATGATTTCAGGGTAAACACGTTTCATTGGCATGGTATAGTCTAGGGCAAAGGCACTTTGTTAAGTCATTGGGGGTGCTCCCCACTAATACTGCATGAGACGTCTTTGAAATCTTTTGTTGGACAACCGATTTCTATTAGGCTTCAGCATGAAAGACTGGCGCACTAGGGCTGGGGCACTAGATGGGGTAGTTGTGTTAAGTTTGTACTCCAAATATTCTGTTACTTTTGTGTCAGAGGTGAAGGAAGCTGTATCTTCCTCCATCTCATCAAAAGCAAACATCTCCTTCTTAGCGACAGTACTGTATGGTGGCAGGTTTCTGACCGGCCCCACATCACAAAGCAAAACATTCTGCAACCAGCAAATTCCTCACGAATTCTCTCTTCTCCTCTTCCCTAAGCCATTGCGTTACAACCATCTCTGGTTGTGTGTCAGTTGCGTTGTGTACTTCAGGACTATGGTAATGTTGTGTACTTCAGAAGCCTGGTTATGTGTAGTGCTGGATGGCGTACTTGAGCAGCATGGTGATGTGATTGGTCTGCAGCTTCAGCTCTTTGATGGCACAGGCCACAGGGTCGCCGGCCGCTTGCGCCTCCTTGACGATGAGGCCGATCTCGGCCCAGTCCACCTGATTGGCCAGAGCGCTTCGCACCACCTGCAGCGCCCGCTCCACCATGGGCAGGTTCATCTCCACCAGCTCTCCCTTCAGCCGGTCCACCTCCTAGCACACACACCGCACCGCACAGCACACAATGAGGATTGCTGATAAACACCTTTGGTGAATCCTTATACAGTAAATACATCATCTATTAAACAAAGCCCGAAGCAGAGACCTCATACTGATGTATCGATTAACAGAAGGGAAAAGGTCAAATCTAAATGAAACCATTTCTAACCAGTGTGCAGTCCATAATCATGTTACTAAAGGTGGTAGCAGTCTTCTGCCTGGCAATGAAATGACCATTGTTCACTGTTTTTGAAAATGTGTGTAAATAGGGCTTTACCTGAGCCTGATGTAGAGCTTCCAGACGTTGTTCGTGGTCCCTTTTGACATTTTCCAATTTCTTCATGGCCTGTTTCTCCTGCTGCAGGGCTTTGAGGTCGATCTTTTGACTCTCCATCTTTGAGAAGAACTCGTCTACCGCCTGGTGAAAATGGCAACAGTGAGACTGTTTAGACCCGTTAAAGAGCCAATGACCTGAATTACTGAGGGAGAACTGTACAGAAGTGATCACCTTATCAAAAGATTCAAATTCAACATAGGGACTTTTAGCATTTTGGGCAAACAGGAAAGGGTGGAATTCCTCATACCTGATAAAAAATAAACAGATAGTTTATAAATAAATGACACCATAACATTACTCAAGTAATGATATATTTAGCTAAGAAGTTATAATAAGTTATAAGACAATGACTTATAAAATCCAAAAGAATATGTAAAATGTTCATACGTCAGCAGTTCTTCAGGTGGCTTATCTGGACCTAAACTTGGTTTCTTCTCACATTTCTGAATAATGTAGCCCTGTTGTAGAAACACAAAAGAGACAATATTATTTCATTTGTTTGGATTGTTTGGATTTATGCAATGGCATAAATAATACTTTGCGTGTGACCTCTTCAATCGTTTTCACCTTTCCACTGAAGTTGGCCGTTCTCTCCATATATTCCTCTGCCATCTTTAGAGCTTCCAGAATCTTCGGGGTGTCTACAGGAAATCAAACACTAGATGGACAAACGAGTACCTGGCACACTACCTCAAGACTTTATGAAGATATGTGGTGATTTAAAGGACAACTTCGGTGTAAAATAAAAATTGGCATGTTAAAACATCATACCGAGTTGGTATGTGTACTGAGGAGCAAAATTGATTTAACCTGTTGCATTCAGAGTTTAACTATTTTTTAGCGTTTGTCCCAGAAGGCTAACAATGGAAGTGGTAGGTGCCCTTAAACGAAGCATGATGACTACGCTATTTTTAAACCATTAAAACAGCTCGAAGAAACTCCACACTCCATCGGTAGTACAACAAAGGCCCTGACATCAAAAACGAGGCACTGAGAACTTTGTAAGTGTACACAACATTTATTAATAAAACAGTTTTGACAGGCAGTACCTTGCTGTAGTTTCTCGTCGCCGCCATGATGAAAGTCCGCACAAGTCGATTGACGAACACGAACCAGCAGGAAGAATAGGAGGAGAGGTAGTACAATCGACTTGTTTGGACTTTCATCATGGTGGCGACGCATGTAAGAACAGTTTTTTAAATAAACGTCGTGTACATTTACAATATTCTCAGTGCTTTGTTTTGAATACCAGAGCCTTTGTTGTACTACCGATGGAGTGTGGAGTTTCTTCGAGCTGTTTTAATGGTTTAAAAATAGCATAGTCGTCATGCTTTGTCTAAGGACACCCACCACTTCCATTGTTAGCCTTCTGGGACAAACGATACAAAATAGTTAAACTCTGAATGCAACAGGCTAAATCAATTGTGCTCCTCAGTACACATACCAACTCGGTATGATGTTTTAACGTGCCAATTTTCATTTTACACCGAAGTTCTCCAGAAGGCTTCTACATGCAGGCTTCTAGTTTGCGATATATCAGTAAGATGAATGCTAACTCCACACACAGCCACCAAGTATTCTGCATGTGGCATGTGTGTTAATTTCAGAGGTGGACATTCCAGGTTCAGAAAGTAAAAGTCCTGCCACATATTTGTTCCAGCCAATTCACTCATCCACCTGATAGTAGGTAGATGAGATAATTAGTGAAATCACCTGTGTTGAGAGTACAGCCAGAAGGAATACATGGCAGGATTTTTACTTTCTACTTTTACTTTGTCCGCCTCTGGTTAATTTACCTCGTGAGACATCAAACTGGTTGTCCACCTTCATAAAGCCTGAGACCCCAACCTCCATCAGACAATGTTCAATTAGGGTGGCTCCATAAGCTGCAGGGACACATAATGTACATATGAAAGTCACATCTTGTCATTGTGATCACACATCACAGCACACTGTGAACACAACGAACCATCACACAAATGAGCAGGGGGCAGCCATGACAACGGTGCCCGGGGAGCAGTGTGTGGGGACAGTACCATGCTCAGGGTACCTCAGTGGCGCTACTGGCAACCCGGGATTCGAATCTGCAGTCACCGGTCTGATACCCTAATGGCCACCACTGCCCTGCTAGGCCACCACTGCCCATACTCCACACATATGCACATACTACATACACCACATCAACAGCATCTTGGCAGTATTCAGAGTTGTAGTACATCTATGTGGACACTGTGTCCTAATGGTTGCTCTTGGGATGGGAGGATTGGAAGTTCGATACTATACCAGTAGGAAAGAAAGTGGGGGAGTGAATAACCAGCACTCTCTTGCACCCTCATCCATGGCTGCAGTGCCCTTGAACAAGGCATCTAACCCAGGCATCTGTTGCTCCAGGGCGACTGTCCCTGTACCTAATTCTCTGTAAGTTTGGTTGCGCTTTACACAACACACTTTTGCCAAATTGTACAAAATGTTTGATTAACAGTATTTTACCCATCGCAATTATTACTAAAAAGATAATAGTAAAATGACAGACAATGCTGTATGATTCACTTACGAAGGTGAGGATTCAGCACTCTTTTGACTTGTTCACCACTTGGAGCTTGGGACAGGATGTCTGTCAGCCTGTGATGGAATAAACATTTTGCATTGACAGGACATCCTCACAGGAACATTCCCCCTGACCTAAGGGTAAGAGAAGAAGCACTGAGGCCTCAAGGTGGCCATACCTCTCCAGGCTAATGAGTGGTTCTGGAGGCCTGGCAGTCTCTACCGGGTATCTCTCCCTCACTGCAATCTTCACATCCTCCGCTTCATCTGTGCGGAACCGCAGCAAGTTGAGGATTGTGTACTCGTGGTCGGCTAGGATGATGTTACCCTGAATACAGACATCATTGAAACAGGGTTTTCAGTGGGTTTCAAGTTCAAGTTCAAACTGTTTATTGTCATATTCATGCCATATTTATGACATGTTATACTGAACATAGAGAACAAACAGTGTGTAATTACTCTAGGTGTCGAGGACTTACTCAATTATACCATACAGAAAGACAAAATAATTATTGAACTGAGCAATATTGAAAAAAAATAAAAATAAGCATACAAAGGAGTCTTACCCTGTCATAGAGCTCCACAATAAGATGGTATGCAGCTTCATCTGATCCAAACTGCATGTCCACAATCCTGTCAACACCCAACTGCTTGACTGACACTAACCTTCTGGATTTTAAATGTTTGCGGCACTAGGAAACAGATGACAACAACAGAGATTAGTGAATGGAGACCATTTGAAAATCTGAAATTTCTTAATAACATCTGCAGATTTGTTCGCATTGATATTCTTACTTTCATGGCAAAACCTGATGGCATTGTATTTTTTGGCCACTCAAATTCTGTTGAATGGATACGGATACCAGACTCAATCAATAGCACGGCTTTGGTGTCTGGTCTGAAACACACAAGCAGAATCAATCATCCAAGACTTCCATAATAGCAGTAAGGACAATATCACCCTTTACTTATCAAAACAATTATGTTGTCTGATTTGTGGCGGCGTAACAACTTTACTCACTTCTGCAGTCGAATGAGATATGTCTTGTTGTCGATGTCATAGACATTGTACACTCTCATTCCAATGTAGCTAACAGGGCAGAGGTAACAGAAATGTTGGAGACATTTGAGAAGACGTAAAGATATAGATTTAATTAAGCATCACTTTTAGGAATTATCTGTGTCATACTGGCTACGTCGTAAAAAAGCGAAGGTACCATGCTTATGGTTAAATAATCTAATGGACCAAAGTTCCAGACTAGCGTTACTTTAACTGCAACTGAATCCAGCCAGATGGAAAGTGTCACATCTGCAACGTAGGAACAGTACCAGTGCACTTACTTGGCATTGATTTCGGCAATGACTGCCCTAATATCCACTGTATTGAATCTGGTTTTCATCTTAACGGATTTTCTTTAATCCCTTATGTGAATCAATATATTTACACGCTGAAGTACAGGTACATACTTTCGCACATTTGCTACACGGTACAACCATTGGGTGCGCATGCGCATGCGCATGCGATTACTTCCCTACCTACGGAAGCCGAGTTGCACGGGTGTTACAGAACGCGTGTGCACCGGTGTGCACACGAGCACGCCCATGGAGCTCGTGCGCGCGCGAACACACCCGCGCGCTCCACTAAGAGCAAGAGCAAGAGCCGAGGTCGATGGTCGGGCGTGTGTGCATATGAAGATATGAGTCAGGGCTGTGCATGCTGCTGAGCTGAGTGTCAGAGGACGCGGGGTATACGCAAGATGTTTGACGCTGGCTGCTTAGAGGCCGAGGGAGTGTTTCTTGATAACGGCTCTGTGATGAAAATAGGGTTACTTGAACAATGGATGCCAATGCGGATTGGGGAAAGGCTTTGCAATGGCAGTGTGTGTTCAATTAAATCATCATGGAATATTTAAAAACTAATGTAATGAAATTGTGGCCGCGGTAATTTTAGGGGAAAATTATGACATAAAGCAGTTTCATATGGACGCCAACAAGAAAAAGGAACGGCATAGTCGTAGGTCTGAATCAACCCTCGTAAACTCCCTCAGTAAAAGAGGTAAGGCTTTAAAAACAAGGTACATATCTGGCTATTTTAAAAATAGCTAAATAGCCAACGCAAGAATACCATACACGAATTCTCGACGCGTACTTCAAGTGCAGGATGTTTCAAACGCATGTTTTCTATATGCAATATTTCCTATTATTACTAAATTCATTTCCAGAAATCGACGTAACTCCCGATGCTAGATGACGATGTCTCTCAAAGATCAAAAGAGGACAAGCGACACTGACAGCGGTCACCAAATAGTTTGGCTTGTTACGCTGAAGCAAAGTTTCTTGTTTCGCCTCTTCCACCTCTAGGGTCAGAGTTTAGGCGTGCCTGGTTACCAAGGAGACACAGAGATCAGCAGCTAACATGGCGAGTGCTGACTCGTGTTGAATAAAGGGCTTATTAGTCTATTTACCTTTTTAAATTCACTACAGTCAGCGTCGTGGTGATATTGAAACTGACACAATGGTTCATGTCAGCTCTTTTAACAGCATTGTGGGTTGTTTTTATGTTTGCATTCTGTATATCGTTACAGAGGAATGAATAGTAAGTTACACACTTTGAAGCAAGTAATTTCGAATGGAATGAAATTTGTTACAATGTAACGCCAGAAAATGTTTGTTTTGAATCGGGTGTCGCATTGGCTACTCGACCTTACATTACATGTGCAGCAGTTGTTGCTAATGCTAACATATAATAATGGTTTAACAATGTATTCCACTTGTGACTACGCTGCAATTTGATCCATGCTAAACCTTTTGCTCACACCTATGGTTTATACAGCATGTTTATTACACATTCGTGTTTATTAACGATTTTATTGTGTCATTTAGATTATAGAATAATCAAGAAAATTGGAGAAGGGACGTTCTCCGAAGTAGTAAAGACCCAGAGTCTGAAGGATGGAAAATATTATGCCTGCAAAACGATAAAACAGTCCATTGACAGGTACCTGCACTTCACGGTGCACCTGCTAACATGTTGGTAGGGTTTCTGAGCGGCTTCTTCAGACTTGTAACTAGAGAAGGGGGTACCTTGCTGAATGACATCATGCCCTCACGATGACCTTGTATACAGTGTATGGTCAAGGTTTATTTTCTTCTTAATTAGATTTATTACTGGCATTTGATATTTAAGGCAAGGGAAGATTTTATACAACACAATTAATAATAAGAATATTAATTCATAACAGACTACTTCACAAATGAGCTGAAAACTTTGTCATTACAAAAAATGACAAAAAATGTCATTACAAAAAATGACTGTAGGCCTATGGGTGCTATCAGAACACACTGACTGTTCCTTGAAATATCATTTTTACACACAGTAGCAAATCAAAATCACTACGATTGTCTCATTTTTATGTTTCCAGCCTGGACCAGGCAAACAGCTTAAGGGAAGTTCAGGCAATGAAACGGCTGAACCCACACCCTAATATTCTTCAGCTTCATGAATTGGTATTGTAAGTATATTGTGAACTATTAGATACATGCATATCAACAGAAAAGATTAAATGAATGGTAAATGTCATGATCTTAAAATTAAACGTGTTTTTTTCTGTCTTTATTTAAAATGTAGCGATCAGGGTTCTGGGACCCTCTCCCTCATTTGTGAACTGATGGACATGAACATCTATGAGTTCATTAGAGGTACAGCACATTATTATTACTTGGAGATGATTTTTTTTAAACATTTAAAGACATTTTACATATTACGTAGTGCCGACCTGTATGCTTGAGAGCCATCTCTTTAATCTGAAATTACACTGTAAAATATGAAAGCTGTGACTGTGTTTGAATTATGTGGATTTCACACACTGTATTAAAATAAGTTCTTAGTGTTATTATTTCTTGTAATAGAAGCTAAATATGGGGTTTCTGTCTGCAGGGAGACAATATCCTTTGCCAGAAAGCAAAATCAAACACTACATGTACCAATTATGCAAATCCCTGGATCATATGCATAGGTAAGATGCTAAACAAAGTACATCAATTGCGAGTGTGCTTTATCAGAGATTTATTATTGGTCAAAGATGGAAAACACATGATATTTATTGGGTACATATGTTGGGTATACACTAGCATTGCATTATTGCAATTCCGGCCATTTTAATTTTTCCTTTGGTGCTAGATGATGTCATCATTTATAACAGTCCTTGCGCAGTATGGAAAAATATATTACCACAAAATATACCTACCGGAAAGTATGGTCATATACAGTTCCGATGATAACATTATTATGAATCTACCTGTAAATGCAGTATTAGGAAATGATGCTACTTTAATGACCAGTCAGAACAAAGGGGGACCTGACCCGTGACAGTGCATCTCAGACAGAAGCTGAATGAAGATAGAGATGTACAATACAAGAAAGGATGTGTTTTTTTGATCATTGTTAAGTATAATAATAATAATAATAATAATAAATCAGTTTTATTTAGCGCTTTTCATGGGACTCAAAGACGCTTTACAGTAAATCCAGCACTCACGCAAACACGCACACACACACACACACACACACACACACAGAGAATGAGTGGAAAAGGTGGTCAGCAGGAGGGGACATAACATGTGTCATATGCAGTCTTGAAACAGATGGGTTTTGAGATGGCGTTTGAAGGAGGAGAGTGAGTCCGCATTTCGGATGGCCAGGGGGAGGGAGTTCCAAATGGAGGGGGCAGCAATGGAGAAAGCTCGGTCTCCGATGGTCCGGTATTTGGTTTTGGTGATGGGGGTGAGGAGGTTTGCATCAGAAGAGCGTAGTCGACGGGTGGGGGAGTGGCGGCAGAGAAGATCAGACAGGTAGGAAGTGCAAGGTTGTTGAGAGCTTTGTAGGTGGTGAGAAGGATCTTGAAATGTATGCGTTGTTTTATGGGAAGCCAGTGGAGTTGACGGAGGACAGGGGTGATCTGTTCTCTGGAGGAGGAGCGGGTGAGCAGCCGGGCAGCAGAGTTTTGGACATATTGAAGTTTCTCCTATCACTGCTATGCTGATGATACACAGCTGTATTTGTCGTTTCGACCAGATGACACCATGGTCTCTGCACGCATCTCTGCCTGTCTCTCCGCACTCTCCACATGGATGAAGGAACACCACCTCCAGCTCAATCTGTCTAAGACTGAACTCCTGGTGATCCCAGCCCAGGAGTCAATCCACCATGATATCAGCCTGAATATGGACACTGTCACGATTGCTTCGAACAAGGTTGCTAAAAACCTCGGCGTCGTGATTGATGACTGGCTATCTTTTTCTGACCACATTGCCTCCGTAGCGCTGTCGTGCCGTTATGCGCTATATAACATTAGAAAAATCAGACCGTACCTGACCCAATATGCTGCTCAGCTCCTGGTTCAGGCTATCGTCATCTCTCGCCTCGACTATTGCAACGCCCTTCTGGTTGGCCTTCCTGCTTGTGCAATCAAACCATTGCAAATGGTTCAGAATGCAGCAGCACGACTGGTTTTCAATCAACCCAAAAGGTCGCATGTCACTCCTCTCTTCATCAACCTGCATTGGCTTCCGGTGGCTGCCAGAATTCAACACAAAGCTTTGACTCTAGCCTACAAAGTCACTTCTGGATCTGCCCCCACCTATCTCAACGTCATACTGAATGCTTACATCCCGTCCAGAATGCTGCGATCCTCCAATACGAACCGCCTGGCCGTACCCTCTCCCAAGACAAAGAGAGGTCACTCCAAACTTTTCTCGGTTGTTATCCCTCAGTTGTGGAACAACCTACCAGTCCCTACAAGAGCAGCAACTTCCCTCTCGACCTTTAAAAAGCTTGTGAAGACCCTTCTTTTCCGAGACTGCTTAACAAAACCAAATTCTACTAACCATCTCTTTACATAGGTACCTTCGATGTTCTCTACACATCTGTTTGCTATTATGTCCTCCTTTTGTAAGTCGCTTTGGATAAAAGCGTCTGCTAAGTGTAATGTAATGTAATGTAATGTAATGTAATGTCATGTCATGTCATGTCAACCTTATGTTAATATATATATGTATAATTCACAAATTGTGTGCCATGTAAAACTAGCCCAGAGATAATTGTGATGAGACAGTGACTTTTTGTTCACACTTACAGCAATGGGATCTTTCATCGAGATGTGAAGCCAGAGAATATTTTGATTCGTGTAAGTGTTGTTGGTTATCCCTTTAGTGGTTACAGTAATGTCTTTATTGTAGTTAATATTAGCATAATCAGTATGTATCGGCACAGTAGATATTCGTCACGTTAATGGCTACCTTTGCTCTGTAGCAAGATGTCCTGAAGCTGGCAGACTTTGGATCGTGCAGGAGTGTGTACTCCCAGCCCCCTCACACCGAATACATCTCCACACGTTGGTATCGTGCTCCTGAGTGCCTGCTGACCGATGGCTACTATTCCCTCAAGATGGACATCTGGAGCGCTGGCTGTGTATTCTTTGAGATCATCAGGTGGATGTTCGAACACATGTGTCCTTTCAGTATTACATTAGATGAGGTTGTATGATGTTTTTGATGTGGCATTTTGTCATTTTCGGTCATAGTCTGAGTCCCTTGTTTCCCGGGACCAATGAGATTGACCAGGTGGACAAGATTCACGATGTACTGGGGACTCCAGACAGTACTGTTCTTCAGAAGTTCAAACAGTAGGTGTTACAATCTCATTTTTTTTACACCCCATAATTACCATGCAGAATTTACTTCTTTACAGCCGTTAAGCCCACATAGTCTATGTTAAGCCCCTTCTTTGCAGTACCGGGTGTAAAGCACAGCCTGCATGATGTTAATGAGGAATAAATTGCATTAAAAGCATTGGAACAGGCTATGGTAAACTTGCACTAAAGGGGTTAAGCTACTGTACATACATCAGGTGGGCATTCCAGGACAGCACTCTAAACAGATCCATTTGAGTTTGTGAAGTCACTACTAAATTTTGAGCATGAAGTCAGGACTGAGCGAAAAAACAGGAGAAGCATCAGAGAGGGACACATAGTGACAGGGATTGAGGTGAAGAGGTGCCAGTACACAGATAGGATGGCTGATTAATTGCAGAGAGGTGCAGGGCAGAAACATAAGAAAGGCTGCTTCCTGTCTGCTCCGTGGCGCAGGTCGCGGGCTATGCGCTTCGACTTCCCCCCGCGGAAGGGCTGCGGGATCTCCCACCTCATCCCCCAGGTGTCCTCCACCACCCTGTCTCTGCTCTACCAGATGCTGGCCTATGACCCAGAGGAGCGCATCAGTGCACGCACCGCACTGCAACACACCTTCTTTAAGGAGCAACGGTAAAAATTTTATTGGGCTGTGTTTTTCTATATAACAGATTTTTTTTATTATATTTTTTCTAATAGATTTATGTTTGCATGCATTCTTCAGTGTGTAAATACATGTTTAAGCAAGTTAGAGTCTGTCTAGAGTTCTGTCTATTCGGCTATTACTTGCAGCTTTACTTTTCAGTGTACAGTTATGTGTTCAATGGCATATAAGTGTCTTAAAGGACTACTTCCACGAGAAACCGTTTAGTACTTGCTCTTTTGAAATACGACAGCTCACCCCGAGTTGCATATGCAAACTGCACGTGAAAATGTTCTTCTAACCCGATTGCCTCCATTAGTCAGTGACAGAAAATAGGCGGAAAAACGAGAAAAAGGCCAACAAATTGACGTAGGTTTGTAAATTAGAAAAAGCTATGCCACAATTGTGATTACTGGAGAAGTCTTGTTGCAGCACACATTCACAAGTATAGGTAAGTATGTGTGTTTGTGTAGAACCTTTAGATCTACTATTTGGTTCGCTATGACCGAATGGGCTTCGAATGATTGTAGCCTGTGACTAGCAGAGCCGAGAACCTGTCATTCTCCCTGCTCCATCTCCTCCACCAAACTAGAACAGCCTGAAACAGAAGCACTAAAGCTTTTTTTTTTCACCAAAGTTGGCTCACAGGGCATTCGTTAATACTAGAGACCACCGCACAATTAATGAAAAAACAATGGAAGTACACCTTTAAACAAATTAGGGTGAACAATGAGTAGGGGGAAACTGTTTTAGGGAAATCGATGATAGAAAACATTTCACAGAGGGCATCTACATATGTGGACCGAATATCCAGGTATCAGAGTTTGGCATGTAAATGAATTTGAAGGGATGTACTAAATAATATCATGGTATAGATTTTGGCTAGATTTGAATAGGACCTGTTCTTCTCCTCTTCATTTCTCCCCCAGCGTGGTGGAGAAGCGTGCGGTGAGCCTAAGGCGGGCCATTGGCACAGTGGAGGGAGGCGAGACCAGCGGGACTCCCAGCTCTGTGGACCAGCTGTGGCGCATCGCCAGACAAAGCAGGAGACAGGTGACAAACAAAATGAGAGAAAGCAAAAAAACATAAACACGCCAGGCCAACCTCTCACCTCCCACAGATTATCTAAGGCTGTGTGTCGCGAGGGAAAGATAAGACTCTGTCCTCACCTTGCTAATCTTAACACACCCTCCCCTCCACCTCTCCAAGTCCTTTGAAAGAAAACTGAAACGTTATACTCTCACCTGACACGTTGTTTACGTTGCTTTTTTCCCCCGCTCCATCTGGCAGCATCATCTGAAGCACGTGGCCGATCCCCTCTTACGGTGTAACCCGCAGCGGTTTCCTGTGGAGCTGCCCAAGCTGAACGTAGTCGTCCCCTCTCCTAAAATCACCTACCCGGTCTCCAGCCTGCCTGCCCTCACCATCACGCACAGGGGCTCCCTGCCTGCCATCACCTCTAAGAAGTGCCACCCACGCCTGGTGAAGGTGACACATCCCCTAGCCATGAAATGTCACTCCACGTCTACTTCACACAGGCACCTAGTCTGGCCTTGTGCTTTACATCTCTACAGTCAGCACAGCAAAAAAAAAAAAAAGCATACTTCCACTGTAGTTATGTTAGTCAATCCCACAACTGGGAAACAGAGCTAGGAGACTGTATGTGACCTTGTCACCTTTTACTGAATAGATGAGCTGGTGCTACTCGCCCTTAATACCAGACGTGAGACAATTTATAGAACGAAACCATCATAGCTACATGTTCATGATTTTTCATTTTTAAATCCAAATGTCATGGTCCTTAAGTGCAGGATATGGGCTTTACATCATCATAAGGTGTCTTGGACACATATCTCGTTCCAAAAGGTCCAAGTGCAGCACTGTTGAGCTTTGCATTTTGAAGTAGGTTGGAGGACTGTTACGGCTCACTGTAGACTAACCCTGTGGTATTTCCTCTTCCTTTGTCCCTAGCCCAGAGAAGAACCTCACCGTACCACTTTCAAAAGGTACTACATGCCCCCTTTGGAAAGAAAGCGTGGGCAATACTGAGCAACCGCTAGCTACCTGCAACTGTGCCCATACAATGAACTACCTGGAGAAACCCCTTTGGAAACATCATACAGGTTCAGAATGGAACGACAGAGACAGTGTTCATTCTAAAAACAATGCCATCTAGTGGCAAGGACCTGCAAAAGCAAGGAATGGAGAACCATCTCAGCTCCTGTAACAGCAATTCCAATTGAGCTGCTAAACGGGCAGTATTTATACATTTCTGTAAAAAGATAACTAGATAACATCCTGTATCCCCCATATAGAATCACTAATGCATCGTTGAGGATGTACCATGGTCATCATAGCATACAGCTACAAACATCCCCATGACAAGACAAGAAGAAACATTTGTTTTCTAGCATCCAGTCGAGAGGTGCACCTCTGTACCATTGTACAAACTGACTCACATGGATTGTCCAGGATAAATGTAGGCACAGACTGTATAAAGTGTTAGCCAGTGTTTGTCATCAACCTTCCATTTCCTCTTGTAATCACCTTTTCCTGTGTATAATTTGTCCGTCACCTGCACTGCTTACACAAATGCCATGGCAATAAAGAATGTAGTTAACATTTAAAAATAAGCAGCCTTTTTTCTCTTTGTGGCATTAAGTGGATCGGTGATGTCACAGCACAGCGTTTCATCAGGCTTCATGACTTAGCCACAGACTGCACAAAGCACGCAAATTGGCATTTGAAGCGTCACTCATTTCATGTCTAAGACATTTTCTGTATAGTGCACATTCATTTGCTTTTAATATTATAACAGCCTCTTGCATAATTCAGCTGATCCACACATCAAGTAAAGATGGTATGTTTGTGAGCCCAGACATTTGCTGTAATATCTATTATAATATAAAAAACGAATTTCACCATGTAAATGTTGTATGTCCAGATGTGACTGGCAGGTTTTAGTTACAAAACACATTAAATGCGGTTATCTGGCATTTTCTCCTGTTGTTCCACAGTACCAATATTACATCTGAACCTATGGGAATAGTGACCATGTGATTAACATTACCTGCTCCAGAGATGAAAAAAACTTCTTTGTCCCATTTAAAAGGATTATCAAATACCTACCACATGACCATTTGGTTATTTGGAAATAAAGGGTGGTGCCAAACATGTATTTGTTTCCAGTTAGAAAGCAACTATATGAATTCTTTATTCCCAGGACAAGACAGAGTGACAGAAATGTGTCTCTCCACACCATGAAAATCGGTGACATAAAGCAAGGGAGAGCAAAAAAAAAAAATGCAAAATAAAAACACAGATCACTGAGAGAACTTGAAGATGGAAGTCGTCTGGCAGTAACCCAAGCACGAGGCCACACATTCATATACGTTCTCGTTTTAATGCAGAACAAAAGGTGAAATGTAAAATGTCAACCACATTGAAAAACCAAGGGTATGACCATGTCAGTGTCTTCGTCCATTCCCCAGTTAGTGTGAAGTCAATGTAGGTTTCATCAACAATGATTGGTAGTCACAAAAGAAGATACAGTAAAAAACATTGAAGTGTCTCACACAGATAAGGGTCCTACTGTTCAACTTCAAACCTAGTTGTTCCTAGTTGGGTGTTACTTAGCGTTACATTGAGTAATAGCATTGCTGTTGGTAGGCAAAATATGAACTATCCATCTTTTTTTTTTTTTTTTTTTTAGTCTTTTCTGAGACTTCCTGAGCTTCATATAATAGAAGAGTCTGAACAGCCCCTCTACTGAACTAGATTTTTCTTTTTTCTTTCTTTCGTTCTCTCATTCTTTCGTGAATCTGTTAACAGGTAAGCGTTTCAGCTCATAGATGAGAGCATTGAACACAAAAAAATCTCCTATACCAAAATACCTCTGGATGAATATCTGTACAAGAGAAAATAAAGAGAAAAAAAAAACAGAAACCTGCATATTTAAGATTATTTTAATATTATTAATATGTATAGTTTTCTGCTTAAGAAAGATCACTATTTCCTTTAATGATGACAAAAACGTCCACTAGAGCACTGATCAGTTCGCTGTTCGCCCCATCAAATCACTGAATTACAATATTGTACAATATTATACAGAGCAGATTTTGATCTGAAACAATATTAAAATAAATGCTCAATAGATACAAAGTTATCAGTTCGTATTTCTCCTCCTTATTTCTGTCTGTGAGTCCTTGCGCGCACACACAAAAATGTAAAGCCATTCTCTTCTAATAAACTATTAAGTGCAAACAATTTTTTTTCTCGTTTTAAAAAACTATGATTGCAGCATCCAGCTTTTTCAGATTTCAAATTTCAAGACAGAGGATAACAAAGCCAAGTGCACGGAGGCCATCCTCAGAACCTTTCCATTTCTTTAAATCCTTTATAGTAGTTATTACAAAACAAAACAAAAAAAAAGACAAAAAAAATTCAGTGCAAAGTTCTCAATGACAAAAGAAAAAGGAAATTGGAGGAGAAGGGCGGCAAAATCCTCTCACTCGTGCCTCCCACCCCCCCGTGTTTGAGAACACTGTGGGCCGGATGGATTTTTACCACTGATTAGTCGTATGGTTCACTTAGTCAACCATGATCCAATGTCCGGCAGGAGAGTGAGGGGGAGGGAGGTTGAGGAGGGGGGGGGACAAAGTGGGGGGGCAGGGAAAAAAAAAACTAAAGTCAAGCAGATGTGTGTTAGCAAAAAAAAAAAAAAGTAATAAAAATAAAATAAATACAACTCTTTAAAAACTCAGGGAATACACCAGCCACTTTCCAGATATCCAAAATTGCACCACACCCTTTTCCTTTCTCCCGTGTCTGCATCTATGCACATCCACCAAACTCTGGGCCGCATGAGTGACAACCACAACATAAAGATCTCAGCAAGGAGTGGAAATTAGGAAGGAAAAGAAACGGAATAAAGGAAAAAAATAAGTAAATAAGTAGAGAGAACAAAATGGGAAAAAAAAACTTGCAATGTTTTTGAGGGTGAGGAGCAGCATCCACCTCTGTGTGACTCAACATCTCTGTGATGCAGGATTCTTAGCAGCAGAAATATTGTGGCTATACTACAGTCCCACTGGGTGAGTTGGCTTGGTTTTGGGATGACAATAAACCCTGCGAAAGGGAAACAAAAACAAAAAGAAAGTTGGCATTGGGACAGGTAGAAAGGCAGATTTGTTGGATTTTTTATTTAAAAAAAACATTTTCAATGCAAAAGACCCTTCACCACAATTGTTTTTTTTTAATTGTTGTCATACTAGGATTTCAAACTACCACGGTTATAGCCATGCATCCCACTGTAATCTATAGGGTCATAGGGACACTGATAAATATTTAGTATCCGCCAACACTGCATGTGAATTTGCATGTTTCCTTTCAAACTTTGTGGTCTGTAATTCTACGGATGCCACATGATTTGGCTGTTATGAGGGAGGGGGTTGCGGGTGTGGGAGGATGGGTTGGTCTCACTGATGCAGAACACTTTAAAATAATGGTAACATAAATACAAGCGTATGCGTATGCGCACACACACACACACGCACACACACACAAACATGCATCAACAAGCCTAAAAAGAAGTATTGCATGCTTATTTCTAAATATTTGTCCCTATGCTCACACACTGGTTCGAGGTCTCCAACGCCAAGCGGTGCTACCTTTAAGGACAATGCAGATGGCCAATACATCCTTTGTCACCTCTAGGGCCTACTGTCTCTCTGAGCCTGATCAGCCACACATTATGATGCACCTCCATATCTATCAGAAAAAAGTCAGCATTTCTAGTTGCCCTAGAACGAAAATAGAGAACACTGCACACATGCGGGCAATCAGGCACGCACACTATACGTGCACGCATGCAGGCACACACTCTCTCCCTCTCACTCACACACGCACAGCAAGTGGAGATATGCATCTTGGTGACTGCTAATTGTTCTAGCCTAGCGCATATGGCTGGATGGAGACCTACTGAGATAGGTAAGGAGACAAAGGACAGACAAATAAAGCCAATTCAAAATGGAGATGAGGAAGGTGCACTAAGACAGCAAGAGAGAGAGAGAGGGATAGAGAGAGAAAGAGAAAGAGAGAACTAGAGAGACAGATAGAGACAGAGAGATAGAGAGAGAGAGGCAGAGACAGAGAGAGAGAGAGACAGAGAGAGAGGTGGCTCTCCGTGCAGAAAATGCCTTGGAGGAAGAGGAGCCAAAACCAGAACAGAGGCAGCTACCGTTACACCAGGTCACGGTCGGTCGGTCGGTCACACACACACACACACACACACACACACACACACACACACACACACACACACACACACACACTCACACTCACACTCACACTCACACTCACGGGCCGGTGGGTGAAAGGAAAGCCTGTTGAGCATGAGATGATGGCAACAATTTGCAGATGTGGAGCAGACGTAAAAGAGAAAGGAAGAGGGGAGGGGAGGGGAGGGCTCTGTCCAATACCGTTTTAATGCAGAGGGAGGTTGATCAATGGTTGGTGGGACAGGGGAATAAACAAACAGACAGACAGACAGACAGACAGATTTTCTTTCTTTGATTTGCCCAGAGCCCTCTCGTTTTCAATTAAAAGGAACTTACCACTTTGCCAGGCCTCGCCCATGTGCAAATAAATCCCTCCTGACAAGCGGTGACAAAACAGTCCTCGAGAAAGATCAAGACGGTGAGTCTCTCGTGCGCGATCTTCTTGCAGATGAGGGGCTCCAGGAGGGGCACGTCCTCCATGCGCGGGCACAGCAGAGTGCCCAGCGTCTTGGCCGGGTCCGTTTTGCTCTGCTTGGCCAGCAGGTTGAGCTTGTCGCTGCTCTTGCTGCTGATGTGGCCCATGCTGTGGTTGCGCTTGTGGTCCTTCTCGTGGTGGTGGTGGTGGTGCTGGTGCCGCTCCTTGCGGTCGTGCAGCGAGAGCGTGGCGAACTTGGCCACGCCCGCCGCCAGGCCGCCGTCCATCACACCCGACTTGCCGCCGCTACTTCCTGTCCCGCTGCTACTTCCTGTCCCGCCCCCTCCTCCTCCTCCGCTGCCGCCGCCGTTTCCTGCCCCGGCACTGGCCGCCCCGTGCGGGAGGCTGTTGGAGCGCGGCAGCGTGGAGGCCGCCGCCAGCGAGTTGGGCGCGGAGGGCGTGTTGGCGCCGCTGTTGTTGCCGTTGGTGCTGGGGTTGCTGCTGTTGGCTCCCGTCGTCGGCGTCGTCGTGGAGGCTGTTGTGGAGATGACCGTCCCGCTACCCCCGACGCTGCCCACTCCCGGGCCACCGCCGCCGACACCACCGCCCGTCACCCCTCCTCCTCCCCCTCCCCCGGGGGGGCTGGTGGCGTTCATGACGTTGGTGTGCGTTCGCGTTCGCGAGAGCGGCAGGTGGGGGAACAGGATGTCCTCGGTGAGGTCCCACAGGCACAGCTGAGTGTCCTGGCCCACCGAGCCGAAGCGGTACGTGACGCTGACCGGCCGGCTGTCGGTGGAGTTGCGCTTGGAGAGGCGCGACTGCGTGCTGTTGGCCCGGTCGCGGCCGTACTGCGCGGAGGAGGAGGAGGAGGAGGAGCCAGCCCCGGCAGCCGAAGAGGCGGCCGAAGAGGCGGGGGGCGGCGGGGGAGGGGGAGGCGGCTGCTCCTGGAAGTCCTCGTCGCTGCCGCTGAACTCCAGCGGCTCGCTCTCCTCCACGCTGGTGGTGCAGTGGTCGAACGCCACCACGCTCACCCACGACTTGTGGCCATGGCCGCGCGCGATCACCCGGCAGTCCAGGAAGGACCAGACCGTCACCAGGTCGTCCTCGCCGCCCGCCACGATGTACTTGCCATCGGGGCTCCAGCACACGCACAGCAGCCCGCCGAAGTAGCTCTTCATGGTGCCGTGCAGCTCCACCGCGTCGAAGTTGAAGACGCGCAGGAAGCCGTCCTGGCTGACGCACGCCAGGTGCTTGCCGTCGGGGGAGAAGGCGAACTCGTTGAGCGCGCCCTCGCCAACGGTCCAGCGCAGCAGCGGGTTGCGCGCCTGCTTGCTCTTGCACGTGTGCACTGCGTAGCTCTCGCCCTGCTTCAGCAGCTGGTAGTGGGGCGCCGTGGTGCCGCACGTGTGCTCCACGTTGTACAGGTACATGCTGCCGCTAGAGTGCGCCACCAGGAAGAGGCTCTCCGAGCCGGGCACCCACTTCACGCACGTCACCCGCGACTTGTCTATTAGTCTCTGATACAGGTGTGTGTGTGGGGGGGTCAGAATAGGGGTTGGTGTTGTTGGGGGACAGGAGATGAGAGAAAAGGGGGATGGGGAGGGTGGTGGGAAAGAAGGGAGGAGTTTAGTTATGGCAAGATTTCAAACATGAGTGTACTTGCATAGGTTGAAGTGCAAGATATATTTGAAAGATTTTTAACGGTGACAAGGTGTGCAAATACAAAATTAATCTTACAGGTGCCAGTCATAACGCAACAAGCTAGATGACAAAGGAGATGTGCACCATGCATAGGCCCCAAAAGTTTCTTCTTTTGTGTTTTGTGTATTAAATTGTGTTTTGCAGCATATGCAGTGTGCAGACCTCCCCAGTCATCTATATTTATAATAATTAACACAATGACTGTTGCACAACAGCAAAGTAATCAGTTATAGAAGTCTAAGAGGAAACAAGCTACTCCTTGTTGTAGGCTAACAGTATTCTTGTACACATTTACTCTTATATCCTTACATATGCCTGGGAAAATACTGCAGCGAATATAGCTGTACACTCTACAGGAAAGGAAAGGCAATGAAAAGAGCTCCACACACTCAGACACTTCTCATGACCCACTCCACCTAATACAAAAAGACAGAGCAGTTAAGGACCACACTTCACTTCATCTCTCTCTTACACACACACACACTAATCATCTCTCTCTAAACACTTAAACTACAACACTCAACTTCTGCAGTTGCCATAATAGGGTGAGGCTGACTCATCAATACTATTCAGCCCCTTCAATGATGATGACACACCCACACACTCTTACTTCTTCATTGAAGAGCTTGCTCGTCTCCTTTTTGATAGGATCGATGAGCTGCACCTGGCCGGCAGAGAAGCCCACCAGCAGAGAGACGCTCTCGGCCGTGGCCGTCAGGTGGTTGAAGTCGTGGCACGTGGGCTGCGTGCCCTTGTAGATCCGCTTGTCAATCGGCTTGCTCAGGTCGGCAGCCTGCACCCACCATGACACACACACACGCGCATTAAAATACACATACAGGGCATGAAAACACACACACACAAACATACACAGTGGTGAGTGTAACGAATAAGATGCATATTTTGCACAGCTGCTGAATGAACCTGCCAGCTTGCCCATTTACCTTGGTGACATACAAAAACTAATGCACAATGACACACAGGGGGTAAACCGATGCTGAAAAGTTTTCAGTGGTTGTTTTCTGTATGTAGAAGTTATGCTTTAAGCAGAAACACTGACCTTGCGAAAGGCACCTTTTTTTCTTACAAAATTATGGCAAGAGAGAGAGGCATCCAGCCTCACTGTCAACAGCATAAATCTTATCAACTGGCTTTTTACAGACAGCGTACTCTTTCATCTGAATGTTTCGAAACAGCCAGGTCATTAAGCTGTCCAGGCCATGTTCAGGAATCCTGACGGGTGAGAATCTTGGAGATCCTCACACATACCACTTTCAGCACCAGGTCAGTCCGGCCAACATAAATGCAGACTCGGGAGGGTCGCATTTCTAAGAAGTGGCCTGCTTAAATCTGTTATTTCCTACCTGCTGGCTCGCAAAGGGCTGCTTGTTTATCAGCAGCAAGCAAAATGAGTTACTTGGCTCGAACGTAACGGCTGCCTGTCAGTCACACTGTGTCCGATACGCAGCCGCACAGACAAAAGCATCTGTTTTCAACCAGCCAAGTAACCAACAGGACACGGGAGGCAAAGAGTTTCAGGATAAATATCCACAACAATGGTGTGTCCTGTTTTCAGTGCACAACTACATGCCAAGATAAATGGACCACGGGCCAAACTATATGAAGCGCACAGCTAACCCAACACTCGTGATGCACCGGCTGCCATCAACGCCAAACCAGTGCGCAAAATCAGCGACGCTGGTGGCCACTTGTTTGTTTAGCCTGAAAACTCGCATATGCACTGCGATGGGCGAATGGGACGGGGATGGCCATCTAGGTGGCCGCAAACCGCCCTCGCCCTCTTCCATCAAAATTAAATAAACGATGCGGCGCCCCAACTATGTAGGAAACATTTGGTTCACTGGAGCAATACTAATTAGCAGACAGTGCCAATGCCTCTGTATAATGTGTTGATTTAGGCCAGCGGAAAACAAACCTGCACTTGTGTCCTGGCCAGGCCAACGCGAAAACAGGTCTACCAGAAAGCTAACGTTAGCTACCAACACTAAATAATCCCGATGCGCAGAAAGTCAGTATGACACCACCGTTCCAAAAAGCACAGCTGAGTCATACATTTACAGGTCTCTGAAGCTTAGCTTGGCTTTCCAGTCATCAGGGACTCAGTCTACACCAATGCTTTGAGTGTCACGTCACAAAACATCCGACTTGAAGAGCAGCGGAGGTCAAACAAGTTAACCACCAAGTTATTAACATATGCGCAAATTTTAAGCAGAGGGCTTTTGCCTGTGTTTGCATTCACTGTCACGGGTCGTCAGCAGCAGGTGAAGCGGGGCCTGCGCTATCAGCTTAGGACGCTATCAGCTTAGAAGGGGACTTCTGGTTAACACTGCTAGCCACCTAGCATGCTAGTGAGCGCTAGCTGTGTTGTGCATACCACAACACTAATGCTAATGTTAGCTTGCAGCTAACTGGCTGCCATCAATTCACAAACTAACCCAGACTTCGCAATACTGTCCAGTCTCAAAGGAGCCACAACACACAGCATCTATCTAAACAAGTAGCCAAACAAACTAGTTGCAGGAAAAACGTGAGTCGTAAACGGAGAGGACCGTGTTTACCTTTCTGACGCCTTTGTAGATATAGAAGTACAGCTCCCGGCCCACATTGAAACAGATTCTGTCGCCGTTGCCAGACTGATCGTTGACGTTGACGAAAGAGACTTTGACGGGGTTAGAACCTTGTGAATTAAAAGGCACCCTGTTGGGGCGGCTATATTCGGAGTGAGTGAGGAGTTTGTAGGCGCCTTCCCGGGTGGTGAACTGAGTTTTAATTTCGTTCATCTCCTTCCCTCCTCCCTCCGCCGCCATCTTTGAAATTTGCATTCATCCTTCCTCGGGCCCGGATCTTACGCGAGAGCATGCGCATCTCTAGAGAAGCGTTCTCAAATCAGTGTGCTCTCAGTGCCTCAAAAATGCTGGATTTGAGTACACTGTCTGTAATATAATAGGAATGTTGATGCATAGCCTGTCATGACTTCGTGTGTACGACAAAAAGCATATATTGGGCATGTTTTAAATGGTAAAATGCTTTGACATGAGTAGGGAAATGACTGATGACTGTTTTTGTACATAACTGCTCTTAGTTCAGTTACTGTTTTCCTGAACGTTGCTAGTCTCTTATGCCCGAAATTGAACAAAAAATGTATACTCTTTCAAAAATGCAGGCCACGGAGAGAGACTTAAATAGTACGTTTGAAACACAAGCCAGGTCACTAAAACTTGACCTGACCTTAAGTTTTTTTATACACAGTATCAGTATTTGCACATTTTAGGGCCCACCAGATAATTTCGCTACTGGTAAAGCAGGGCTATATATATGGCTTTACCTTTGCTGGCAGCACTGGCTAGGTCTTCGAAAATTGTAATTACTGGTTTCTATCCTTTACCTTGTAAATAACTCCACATGTAGTTTCAAGGATTCAGTGAGTTTTATTGTGACACAACGAAATACTGAGAGTGAGACATGTTTTGTTGAGCAGTGTAACTTGTGCATAAGTGTGTGTGTGTGTGTGTGTGTGTGTGTGTGTGTGTGTGTGTGTTGGAGGAGAAGAAATAGGGATAGTTGTGTGAATTTAGAACCTTAGGAGTGAGTTGAGCCTGAGAGCCTGAGTTGAGCCTGAGACATCCATGTCTCATCAATGTATTAAGTACTTTGTGCTTACATTTTAAAATGTAGAGTAAAAAGTACAATATTTGTATTAAAATTCATCAGAATGTGTAATACTCAAGTAAAGTACAGATACTTGAAAATTATACTTAAGTACAGTACTTAAGTAAATTTACTTAGTCACTATTCACCTCTGCATACTGTAGGTTGTAATGAAGATTAAAATGACTTTGAGGTTTGCAAGACAATCTTGGCTGCACATTTTTATGTATGGTGCAATTCACAGGCATCTGTAATGTCTTAGCTTTTAAAAATATTCAAGGAATAATGAAAAGCTAGGGTTTTTGGGATAGACCAATTTTAAAATAAAAAATGCTAAAATGATAGGCTATGCATAATTGAAAACAAGTGTGCAATACTTTAACCTAAAATCTGAAGTTTATCTGGAACTCAAGACTGTTTCAAATCAACTGTTGTATACAGACAAGGCCAGGGCAAGATGCTTAGTGAAGGGCAGACAAGGTAAAAACTAAAGAAATTTCCTAAACATCTTGAAGAGTTTTTTGTCTAATCTTTAGCCCGAAAGAATTTTTCTAACCCAAACGTGTCACATATTACTTGAAATCAGGTTTGTTTCTTCTTATTGAAGCCTGTACATTACTTTAAAAAATATTGATATTTCTTGAAGTTGCTATGTCACTTGCTATGTCAGGACTGCAGAGGCTATTACTGTATGTTATGACATCGCTAGGCACACCTACCCACCCACCCACCTACACAACACACACGCACACGCACACACACACACACAAAGGTTAAGTGCTTTGAATTTGGGGCTGTCCATAGGGCTTACAGGTGGCGGACAATAACACCCCCTACTGGTCCCTACAAAACACTACATTATTACGCATGAAATTGCGTTTTCTCCACTGTCTTCAATGGCTAGATAGATAGGTAGATAACTGCAGAAGTGACTACACAGAGAGGAATAAAGAAATCCACACTATAGGAAATGTGTAATTTGGGAATGTGTCTGTCTGAATGATCAGACCTACATGCCCAAGGCAAGAAACTCAGTAGTCTCCCTGAAGACTGTATTCATACACAAAAAAGTTAAAATGACATGTGTCCCTATATTTAACAACCCCATATCTAATTAGGGCACTTACTAAGTGCTTAAGCATGCAGATAGCTTATGAGATCTAGCCTATGTCTAACACAGGTGCGCAATTAATAAGGAATCTGAAACCTTATGTTATCAGTGTGATGATTTAATTAGTATATGCCTTCTAATTTGCACTCAGGGATTGATTTGATTCTGTGAAATTATATGAGAAATCATAGACAACTGTATCAAGTGGCTAGCATGCAGCTTTACAGCATCAGTTAATTTGGTTGAGACTAGCTATCATTACGACTGCAAAGCAGTCATCGAAGATCAGGGCTAATTTAGCTATTTAGGTAGGCCTACCATGATTCCCTAGACTCTGTATTAGGCATATTTGACAAAGAATTTGTTTGATAAGTGCATTATAAAATCACTCCAAAATAGAGGTAAAGAAATACCTTTAGAAATAGTTCTGCCACAATTCTGACTAATAGATATAGGTGTGACAGTCTGTCATTATTCTGAGCAATCCAGTAGGCCTATTAATCTGCACTGCAACTTCTGAATTGTGGTAACAAACAGTTCTCATAACAATGTATCATAATATAATGTGATGATACAGTGAAACGCTTGCCTTAGTTGTAATACAAAGTCAGTAGGCTACAGAATATTATAAACAACTGGTCAGAATTTTTCAGTTTGTTGATTATGTATGTATGCAGGCCTGCTGTGGTGATCATCATGGGTTAATTTTAAGATACTTTTTTACGTATTTGATAACAAAGTATGCAAATTGGAAGCTGACACATTTATCTTTCATTTGTTTGTATTAACTTGGATTAAGTGTCTCTGTACCGCCTAACGAATTGGTCATTTTAGGTCCAAATAAATGTTGAAACCCGCACTGGAATTCAGCACAAGAATAAAGCAGCAAATTCACTGTCCTCAATCCAGCAGAGGGCAGCACAGTTCGCACGTTTTCAAGTTTCAATATCTGCAGACCGTATAAATCAAACTAGAATACCGGTTGAACTTTTTAGAGAGGGTGTTCCCATGCCATGACTGTTAATGTGAAATTGGCAGTGGTGACATATTGAAATGAGAGGGTTGTTTATAAAATATTAAAAAAAATCCCAAAGGCGATGCAAAACCCGGTTTAAATGCATACAGGGGCGGGTGCACTCAAAGGGCTTGTAATAAGTTTTATGGATCATATTTATGGCAATGCAGTAGGCCTGAACGATTTAAACTAAATGCATAAGGAATTATCATACTAAAGTTCATTTGCCGTTTTGAGTTGAATGTCAGCATTTAGTTGTTAGAGTTAGGATAGGTGAGGATGCATCAAGTTGCTGTGTTGAATTGCTCTGATATCCATTAACTTGTTTTTCTTCTCCTGAATTCCGCCATGTTTTGAGATTATTCTGGTTCGGAAGAGGTGTGTTAAGTGTTGTAGCTACGGATAAGGTGGCAACATTTCATTTCACATTTCTTTCAAAATGCACACCTCTACACAAGTTTTTCTAATTTATTTAGGTTTTAGAACATACGTTGGGCCTTGAAATTCCTGCGAAGCAAATGAAAACGGACTCAGAGCCATTGCAGCTAGCCATCTTCTGAAGATTAGCTGAGGGTTTCTCCCTCCTGTAAATTATTTCTCATCGGAATGTTTTCAAAAAAGCCCCATGGGGATGTCAAAAAATCGACACAGAAAGTCTTGGATCCAAAAAAGGATGTCCTGACACGTCTGAAACATCTGCGGATCGTTATAGGTGAGTCGGCAAAGTATGAATATAGGTACTCTAATGTCTGAAAGCTGTTCAGTTCGCTAGCTCGCTCGCTAATCATGATGTGTATCTGTTCGTTGGCTATCCAGTGATTTAGCTTTGCGGAATGTCGAGTGTGAGATGCCGAGCGAAATACACATCTGTCATATCAGTGATAACAGCGTTCTTGAAGTTAGATAATGAGGTGTTATAGCTGAATTGACAAACGGTCGCCAAATGCTAATGTGTACCACGTTTGCAGACACTAATCGTCGTTGTAGTCGTTCAAACTTGCGCCCTGTCTAGAAAATCCATTAGACAAATTGCCTTTAAGAGTATGACGTTTAAAGAGCGACAGTTAAACTGGGGTGCTTTGTTTATTCGTGTATGTTTTAAATTTTTTGGCACCATTCTTTTCTGCACCCACTGTTTTCTGTGAAGATGTCAGTTTGTTTTCATGAAACTACTTGTAAGGTTTGAATCAAGTGCTTTTTAACACTGTTGTCATTCTCTTATCCAGCAGTATCTTATGATACATTTCTGGTGTTCCTGTGGGCTTGATCATGATTAGATTTTTCTACTACATGCAGTGTTTTCTTATTTTGTTTACCACCACAGTGTCAGTATGCATTGATAAATTGTACTTTTTCAATCTGCAATACCGAAATCCATTTCTGGAGCCTGGGTGAATATCCGTTCATGTAAGGGTTTTGTATTAGATTTGTGTAGTGTCTGTGTAATTGAGACTTGAGGAGGGAGAAGAGAGAAGTGGATGGAATGCCTGCATTGGAGACAGAGGGGCAGAGGAATTTGAAGGATAGGCTTGGCTCTTGGAGTGCTAGCTGGGTGGACCGTCACAGAACAACAGAAATAAACCAGGGCTTCCTCTGGGACTGAACAGGAAAGCGGGAGAGGGGGCAAGATCTCAGACCCTATTCCCAGCGGGGGCCTCTGTGTTTGGATTAGAGGCAACGAGTGTTTCCTGGTGTATGATTGTTGCTCAGACTTCTCCATCCAGCACAGTACAAGTCCCCTTATCCAAGTTCCAACAAGCCTTTGTGAAGGACCAGTGAAAAAAAAAAGTATTTTTTCCTTCTTTGCCCATTGTTTTTTTCATGGATGTCTCTGCTTGAAGACTGATTGATGAAAGGCCCACAGTTGTAACTTGGGATTGACAGACATGCATCCCTTGAGCACACGATCTGGCTTCCTCTATTGTGCTGCGTGCAGTTAGCAGTGTTCCTGTTTCCACTGTGCAGTAGTCAGTAGTGTGGGAACAAGTGATGCCGTGCCATGATGGTGCCCTGTGCCGGCGAACAGTGTTGGGAGTGGGAAGAGGCATATCCTCGTGCATTACAAATCAGTGGCTCCAGGGAAGGAATTAGTCCAGTGCTAAAGGGCACAGCCTTGGGCTACAGTGCAGCTCCAGTGGTGGAGGTCAACAAACTAAATTGTAGACAGACTAAATTGTATTCAGTGTTTTGATGGGGTTTTTTTTTGCCAGGGAAGCTCTAACAGAGAGGAAAGTCTGAATCACTCAGCTGGATTATTCAGTCATTTAATTGAAGAGCTAACCTGGCTTAGGAAGATGAAGCATGACACAGTAACAGTTGCTAATGGAGATGAGACATGGTAATAGTGTGAAATTGTGACATAAATATTTGATTAGCTGTGCTTTCTGGAGGAAGATCTGGTCCAGCACCCCGAGTTCAGATTTTTTGCTGTATTATTTGCTTTTGTGTTAAAGTACCGCATCACCTGGAGTCATCTGTACTCTGCTCTGTTGTCTGGAGCAAGTCTCTCTGGAGTGTGTGTTGTTTCCTCTCCCAGTAGACCTGACGCACCAACAGAGACGTTTCATTTGGCAGAGAGAGGAAATAGACCGGAGTGCTCCTGTGTTTCTGATGGGCGTGCCCGGCTCTCCCTCTGTCTTAAAAAGCATTATGGCCGCGCTGCCCCTGATAAACATCAGATCAGCAAATAGTGTTGGCTGAAAGCAAACTGGAGCCCTGTGGTAGCTGGTCTTCTAGCACTGGCCACTATGGGCAGAGTGGAGGTGTGTGTGTATGTGTTTGTGTTTGTGCATGTTTGTGTTCGTGTGTGTAGGAGAGAGGTTTTAAGATGTTGAGCTTTCTGCAGGTTTTTTTGGCTGCTGACTGACAGACACGCGCACACACACACACACACACACACACCACATGCACATACTGTACACTGGTGTTGTGTCTTGCTTTTTAGGGCTGCAGTATAATGTTAAAGTTTTCCAGAATATGGCCAACTCGCACACAACCACACACACAAATAAACAAACAGTCTGTATGTGTTGTAAGGTCAGTACAGGAGCGGTCATTCGTTTTAAGCTGGGTGTGCTGATAGGAGGTGAGGAGGGGGACGGCCTGTCTGCATTCTGCATGGCGGGTCAGGCAGCGAGTGGACAGGGCTCAACAAGTGGCTGCACGGCTGCAGTGCTGGCCTGTTTGAAAAGGTCAGACTGCACGGCACCGTGATAAGCGGTTTGAAGTGGGCACCCCATCTGAGTGCAGTGGAAATAAGCCTGCTGTCATTCACCAGTGTTTGTGCTGAGCTGTTTATAGAAATGTAGCCTAGATTTATTTTGGTGGGCCTTTTATTCATAGGAATTTATATAGTAGAAGAATTTATTTGCACAGGTGACATCAAACCATTTTAATTTTAGGTGCCAACAATGCAGACCACTAATTAAAATGATGGGTAAAGTGCAAGGTTAAGAGTCTGACTGATACTAATTTCATAAACTTTGCTAAATCCTTTTGCTAAATGATTGATTGGCATGAGAGACATTCTAAGTGTAGACACTAGGCCTAGTAAGTGTGTGCTCCCATAAGAGCTCCCTGGTTTGTTAAGTCTCGGGCAGGCCCCACTGGTGGGTGATACAGACATAACAGTCGGAAAACCAGTAAACAGCAGGAAATCTGATGTTTTTATGACTCTGTTAAAGGTGTCGTTGCATTGTTTTTTCATTCATTTTGCGTGAATTTTTACGTGAAGCATGCATATGCAACTCGGAGTGACCTATCCTATTTCAAAAAGAGCAAGTACTGAACAGTTTCTCAGGGAATGACATCTTTAAGTGCTATCTTTCTTGATGATTAAGAACCTACATTCAAAACAAAACAGCTGAATGTACTGTGGTGTTGTGTTTTGCTTTTTTAAGGTATATTTTAGGCTTTTTGCCAAGAGCAAGTGGCAGAGACTATGAGATGTGGGGTGGGATTGGGAAACGGCCACAGGTCGACGGTAAACCTGCGGCCACATGCCTATTTATGGTACAGGCGCTGTAGCCAGCCAAGCACAGCAGCTGCTTGTTGAGTTTTTCTGCAGTATAGAAATTAGCCAGAGTATGGCAACTATGCACTTTCAAAGACATTGAAAATGATCTTCTTGTGTAATCAGATTCATCATGTTTGCAAGTTTAGTGCTTTAAATACGGCAGCACAATGCTGCCAATGTATGGTGCTGTCTGCACAGTAAAATATCTGTGGAAAAGGATGGGCTGTCAAAACAGAAAGTAATGAAAGTGCATGCTGGCAAACGGATGCACAGTTAGGAACCACCCTTTCTGGTGCTGTCCTGATTGCATTAGGGTCTCACTTATGCAGGGGCATTACCATGTCCTTTTTCTTCCTTTGCAGAGCACTTAGCCTGACCAGCACTCCCGCAACTTCAGCAGCACCCAACACATTCTCACTGTCATGGCACTGATTTTGCACCTAAAATGATTCACTACAAGGCATTTTTTTTGCTTAAAGGCAAACTTTAGCACATTTGAACCTGTGATATCTTGTCGTTAGGGGTGTTTGCGTGCTGCCTGTAGGGAGAAGATGGGGGGGAAAAACAGGTACGATGGCAGTTACAATGGCCAGGCAGCTAGGAAGCAAAGTTCTAACATTGAAGTTGACAGCAATTTTGTGCTGCTAAAGTGGCTGTGTATCTCTTAGTAAGCCCCATACAACACAGACAGGAGCCTTACGAAAGTAACACTGCAGATTTCACACACTAGTGGTAACGAAACTGTATAAAGCAGGGGTGCTCACTACGTCGATCGCGATCTACCAGTCGATCGCGAAGGCAGTGCTGGTAGATCGCCTGTTGTCAATTTTTTTTTTGTTAGGTTGGTTGTCATAACAACTAGAACGGCTACTGGAAAACTGCAGCAAGAAGGAGTCCTAGCTAGTTCGCTAACTTGTATCTAGCCCATACTGTTCATAAAAACTATGACAGTGACTTCCCGCGAAAAGCGAACTAAGAAATGTGAAGGAAAATAAAAATGCCCTTTACAGGGCAGCAGTCACTTCATTATGCGGAAAATGCATGAAAGAGATCGTTGATGTCGCAACCAAAATAGCCTGCTGTATTCGAACGAGGTCTCTTCAAAGACGTCTGTTCCGTGCACAGTTGGAAGTTAGAACTATTCTGACCTCTTGCTACACACCGACGTGAGATGGCTTAGTAGGGGGAAATTCTTGCAGAGATTTCGACAGCTCTGTCCGTTGATTAAGGAGTTTCTTCCTGTCACTAAACATGCGGAACACAAGCAACTTAATGACAATCGGTGGCTGCTAGACTTGGCGTTTGTAACTGATCTTACTAACATGTTGAACGAACTTAATTTTGAGCTGCAAGGAAAAGACAAAAGCGTGATCGACATGAGACATGATCAGCTCAGCTAATGCATTCAAACGAAAAATAAAATTGCTGTCCTCAAAGTTGCAGCGCTATGATTTGGGAAACTTCCGAAACCTCGCATCGGAGCTGGAGAAAGCAGGGAGGGCGTGTTCGCAAATTGTCAGTGTGCGCGCTAAACACAGCAGCTCTATGCAACCCTGTCTGACTCCCTCCAGTGCAGGTCATCATCAGATTAATTAAGTCCTGGCAATAGATAATTACAAATTTATTAGAATTGTGCCCTAAAGGTTCATTCGAAAGTAATACAAATGTATTATTATAATTGTGCTGTAAACGTCCATTATATCATAATACAATTGCATTAAAGTTGTGCTGTGAAGGTTTATGCATGGATGCATATATTTTAACTATGTTGCATGTGTAATGCAACATGTATATCAATAAACAAACATATCAATAAACTGCATAAAGGTACATATGAAACGCATACTGAGTGATTTATTATTATCATCTTCATCACCACCATCGTCATCTTCGTCATCATCATCCTCAGTAGATCGCGGCGACATGGCCGTTTTAAAAGTAGCTCGCCAGCCAAAAATTAGTGAGCACCCCTGGTATAAAGTGTATAAAAACCCTGTCCCATTCTTCTATTAACCTCCATTATTTTTGCGAACGAGGTCAATTGGCAATGTTCATCCATGGAAATGGTAAAAGAAACGAGCTCGACAATCGAAAGAAGCAGCCAGTGCTGCACGGGGGTCATGCGGGTTAACTCTCATGCCCCAGAGTCCCAAGCACACAGGGTAAACACGGACACACAGACATTATCGCCCCAAGTGTTTTTATAAATACCCTTTCTTATCAAGGAGCTGCTTTGTTTGTGAGGGGGCTATTTTGGAGCGCACAGACGCACACAGACACACACAGACACACACAGACAATCTGGGGTCTGGGTGGGTCAGCACAGGCAGTGTGCTGCTGTGTACTCTCTCTTGTTCAGAGCCAGTTGAGTCTTCAATTTAGTCTTCAGAGCCAGTTCAGTCTTCAGTCCACAAGAGTAGAGGAAGAGCCGTTAGACTCCTTATGATCAGGCCTTTCTCTCTCTGACAGACACAATCTCAATCTCTGGCTTTCTCTTTCTCTCTTTCTGTCTCCATTCCTCCCTCCCACCTTCTTCTTCTCTTTCTGCAATTTCATGTGTGTCTGCTGCAGAGGCAGACATCCCAGGTTCAGGCAGTAGAAGTCCTGCCACATATTTCTTCCAGCTCATTTACTGAGCCAGCTGATCCCAATAAGCACACCTCTTGGGTCAGGCAGATGAGCTCATTAGTGAAATTACCTGTGTTCAGAGCGCAGGCAGAAATAATATATGGAAGGACTTTTACTATCTCAAGACAGTTTGTCCTCCTCTGGTCTGCTGGCGCGAAGACTATTTGGTGTGTGGACTATGAAGCTAGTGCCGACCATGGTGCATAGAGCAGTAAGCACATTTGATTGGCTGCTCACTGGCTTGTCACCACCCTCCATCTGAATTTGGCTCATGTGCCATCACGTGCACTTTCATGTGGCATTGTGGGTTATAGGCTAGAAGATCCTATCATAAACCAGAGTGTGGAGATTCCTCTAACTGTTGTGCAACAAGTTCTGTAGTCAGTTTGTGAGTCTTGGGTCATGTGACCTTGCCATGTTGGGTCAGTTATGTGCAGTTATGTCCAAGCGTGTGGTTGGTTACACAGACACAGATATTCAGAGGATGTGGCCTCTGAAGTACTCGCCCAAATCTGAAATGTTTACTCTTTTACTATACAGTACACTGCATAGGGAACAGAACAATGTAACTATCACGTTATGTAATGCGCTATACAGTGTGTGAGTAAACGCTTTTGACATGGCCCTGGTTTAGACCAAATTTCCCACCAAAATTAATACATCATTGCCAAAGCTCTAACAGCATCATTTCCTGACATTACCTGTTTGTTTATGTATGTATATTTTTAAGAATCATATTAGTATTTGATGACTTTCAAATATTCAATCAGTTTTTTTTGTCGTAGTGGGAGTGTAAACTCAGATACCCCGAGAGAGCCTCACCCTCCTTGTCTCACTTGTCATTGCATTGAGTTTCAGGCTACCTGTTGTCTGCTGCTGTCTGTAGTTGCACACAGACACATTTTATTTAGGCTATGCATAACTGTCAGTGCGTGTCAGGTCTTGCACATTGCACACTTCACCCTTAGTAAAGTAATGCATAACTACGGGCTGTGAATGTTGCTGATGGTGTGTGTGGTGGGCTACAGGCGTTGTAGCCTGGCTGTCGCACCAGGCTTGTAGACAGAACTTGGGTCTGGCAAAGATCCCACAGACAGGACGTTCTTGGAGGTTGCATCAACGGGCATTCCGATGACGGATGCATAGCGCTCATTTTTCATTGGTTCCCGATTTCTCGGGCAAAGGAACAGCCGAGAATCGGCAGGGGGGCCAGACTGACTGAACACGAAATGTTCATACAGCGTCACAGGTAGTATGGGCGTGCACGGGCTACAGAAATTTCTGATCAAAGCTCAGGTAGGCTACTCTGTGCTGGATCTTCACCCACAGTGGGACAGGACCATGGAGCATCATGGGAAGTACTGCAATGCAGAGTGTATTGAAACTATCACAGTATGGCAACATACGTCCTGCATAACATGGCTTAGCGGCAGTGAATGGTACATTTATATAAGCTATGCTTAAGTGCTCCACGTATAAAAAAATTGGCCATTTAGACGAATCCTACTAACCATTGATGCCCTCCCCTGTAGCACAGGCTGCTTACTGTCTAGGTCCTGGCGGTATATAAAATACTGTATATTTAAGTATTTATTTATCAGACGTCATATCATTGCCACACAGTTCAGCAGTGCTGAATGTTGCGTTTGCCAGCAGTTGTGTGAAGCCAGCAGCATCTGTGTTTTCCTGAGCACTGAATGCTTGCCTGTTGTTGAGCGGAAATGCTTGACAGTAGGGCTGCACAATATATTGAAGATATCGTGATATGCAATATCGTGATATACATATTGCAAAACATGGCTTAACTGCAGTAAATTGGGACATTACTGTAAGATGTTTCACACTCCACATATGAAGATATTTGGGAAATCAAATGGAGTCCTACTGCCCTTGATGTCCACCCCCTAGGCTGCACACTGGCTACGGCCTAGCGGTGAAGATTAAGCTGAAAGATGTTAAAACTATATTTAAATGTTTAAACTATATTTAAACATTTAAATGTTTATTTATCACAAAACATATTGTCATAACATTCAGCAATGTTACAGCATATCGCACATTTTTCCAATATCGTGGAGCTCTACTCGACAGAAGACTGCGTGGCTCAAGGCCCGGGCGTTGCCCACTCTAGCAGACGCGGCTTCGCAGCAGTAAGGATGCAGACGGCTGTGTGTCTGGAGCACACTTGTTTTCCTGCTGTTGCATTTCTGTTGCATTTCTATTTCTGTTGCACGTTTATGCTGTTGCGTTTCTGTTGCGTGTTTCTCGTGTTGCCTCAGTGGACATGTTGCTTAATTTCATTGTACAGGCAACTGTTCAATGATAATAAAAGTCTAGAAGACTTAAAAGTCCTTTTGTGTTGCAGTGTTTTGCTGTCACATATCTGCTGTGCTTTCCTGCTGTAGCAGTCCTGTTGCAATTTTTTTCTGCTGTTGGAAATGTCTGTATCAGGATTTATGCAAAACAGTGCAGAGCCTTCAGCTTGCCCTGCCCCTTCCCTTGGCTACTGGTATTGGTAAATAAACAGGAATCGGCTCAGCTGCGTTTATGTCCTCAGCTTCATGTTCGAGATGTTTCTCTGTCGTGTGTCTGCTTTTCTCTCAAAGTCAAAGTGTACTTTATTGTCAATTCACGATGTAACAAGCATTACACAAAGGATTGAAATAGCTTTTCACCAGACACCAAATGTGCAGTTTAAACTAAAACACACACACACACTCACACTCATGGACATGAAGTGTATCCATGCTTTCGTCTCGCTTGTCTTCCTGCGTTAACTCTCTTCCTGCCTGCACTGCTCTCTGTCCTCCTCACGTCCTGTTGCCTGTCATGTGGATGAAAGGGTGACAGTCATGCTATGCAGGGTTTCTCCTCCCAAAGCTTCTTCACAATAAGTTTTATTGGCCAAGTACACTTACATGTACAAGGAATTTGACTGCGGCAGATGTTAGCCCTCTATACACCCAACATATGACGGGTAGTAGTATACATATGATACAGTACATAATGCAATACAATTCCTGTGTGTGTTTTCGAGTCTGTACATGTTTGTGGGTGTGTGTGTGTGTATTGGTTTTTGTGCTTCGTGTGTGTCTGTGTGTGTTTATGCTTGTCTGTTTTGTGTGCATACCTGCTTGTATGTTTGCACTTGACTTTGTGTGTGTTTGTAAGTGTGTGTGAGTGTGTGTATGTGTGTTTCTAAGTATGTGTGTGTGTGTATGTGTGTTTCTAAGTGTATGTGTGTGTGTGTGTGTTTCTAAGTGTGTGTGTGTATGTGTGTTTCTGTGTTTCTAAGTATGTGTGTCTGAGTATTTCCAGGCCACAGGAAGACAGGATGCTTAAAACTGACTAACTTTAGCACTTACCTGAAGATAAACACGCATGCATCTGTTTGACTCGTGTGCACACACAAAAAAAGCGTCACACAGCCAGTTTTAGGCTGCTAATGACCCGCGACCCCCAAAGCCACTCTGTCACACGCATGTGCATTCCTGCTCTCTCTCTCTTATAATGTGGCTGTTTTACGCACGCAGGGCAGTAGAGAAAAAAAAACTGAACACAGTCTCTGAGCTAGTGTATTTTATTACTAAACTCACGAGCAAGAACAAATAGGCAACATCCCATCAAAACTTATATAAAATGCTGAGCATGCGGACATATTACGAACAAGCAAGCAACCTGGAACAGTAATAAAGTTATGTATGCAGAAAAAAACCCAATATGGTGGATGGGTGCTGTTTAATTAGGCTTAATTTTGGGAGATTGCTGGAGATGCGACGGGAGACAGTCCCAGAGAGCGGCACTTGTTCCAGCTCCGCAGCCAGTTTATCCCCGTGCATAATCTGACTCGCTATAGCTGCTGATTTTGTTAAAGGTTCCCCAACTGAGTGTGGCTTTTTTGCCTGCGCAATTAAATATGCCACCTCACATGAAGCCTTCTGCGCCTTTGCAGAGATGGTTGTTTGCTTAGTGAGGGCTTTCTTCTGCCCCCATGACACACTCTTTTCTGCAAAAATTAGACACTGGGTTTATCTTTGAGGCTGAGGGTGTTGTACCTGATTTATAATAATCCACGTGCTCTGAAAACCCAACGTTGGGACACAGATTTAAACAGTAGGTGATCACCAGAGGAGCTCTGCTGATAGCTATGCTAATCGTGCAGGGCAATAGAACGACAACAAGTGACATTTGATTACCGCTAATGGGAGGTTGATGGTCCTCTGGTTAGCAAAAAGCAAAAGCATTATTTCTGGAAATCATTTTGCGACCCCCTGCGGCGACCCCCATTTTGGGAACCACTGGTATAGGCCACGGGTTCCTCACCATGGTGGCCACGGGCACCAGATAGCCCGCCAAGAGCTTGTGAGGTGCCCGCGAGGGATGTTTTAAAAAAGCAAGTGACTATGGCAGTGTTCTAATCATCATATTTTTGTGTTTTCATGTTTTAATGTTTAAATACCAGTTTATTGCTCAACTGTCATTAATTAAAAGCAAACAGTCATACATAGTGTTATTTGAAAGGGATGTTAAGACTTTTATTTAGTAGATTATTTTGAACAAGTAGCCCTCACTACAGATTCTCATCCTTCGGGTAGCCCTCAGTCCCTGAAAGGTTGGAGACCCCTGGTCAATACTATCTTTTATCCCGTACACACTTACACACACACTTACACACTACACACTTACACACTAACAGCCTTCCTGGCTGATCAGCAAGCTTTCAGATGCACTGTGTTCCCATCTGGAGTCTGTCTAGATTTGCACTTAAACCAGAGAGCACATGTGGAGGGTTAAATGGTGATATGAAGTAATGAAGCCAAAATGGGATAATTTCTCTTAATAGTCTTTGTGTGACGGGAATATATAACATGTATGGTTCGGCTTGATGGCATGCCGTATGGTATGCGATCGCCCATATTGTCACTGTGCTGTGCATTGTCACTGTCAAACCAGTGCACTATTACCCCCCCTAATAGCCCCTCTGACCTGCCCCTTTACAGTAACTCCTAGTAGTCACTGGCCCAGTGGAAACACTTCACACTCCAGATGACCCCCACTCGCACGTCAGTCACACACCAGTGTGTTCCTAAGTTGTGTGTGTCATTGCAAATGAAAGGAAAGGCATGACTCATTTGTTATGGTCTTGCTGTACGTTGCTAAATCTGATGTGGCAACAGTAAGACTGTGGGATTTGGTTTGCCTCACTGGCTCACTGTTACATCAATGCTGAACAGTGTTGGAAACACGGGGAGTGCCACTGATGATTCAGATGCAGTATTTTGTGTGTAGAGTTACAACTGTTAACAACTGAATTACAACTGGTTGCAGACCAAATATGCTACTGTGTTCAGTTATACTGTATATTGACAAGTATGTGAAGCACAATTAAGCCCTTCTCTTTCTCTCTTTCTGTCATTCTTCCCCCCTTCCTCCCTCTCCCTCTCTCTTTTTGCCCTCCACAGAGAATGCAGAGTCCGTGGACCTAAAGCACTTCTTTGACCAGAACTACTCCCACATCTACTATGTCTTCTTTGAGAACTTTGTCTCCATCGAGGTCAACCTGAAGCAGAAAGGTGAGTCTGCCGTGGCAACCAGACAGCAGTCTTTGCTCTGAACAGAAGCTGCACCTTGTTTTATAGGTACGAGATGAGCAGCACTAACCACGGAAAAAGTGTCGCTCTGACCTACAGCTCTCTCTGAAAGATCCATTATCTAGGTCTATCTACAAAACAATACCGGATATACTGTACTATGACAATACGGTCATGCTGTATACACAGTGAAGTCTTTTCTAACATTCGGTTATATCCTAGTTGTTCTAAAAGCCTCTAGGCACTGTTGGCTCTCACCTTCAGACACAGCCACACACTACCATGTTTACTTGTCAGGGTTGCGTCACCAAAAGCTTTCTAAGAAAGCCCAGTGTAGCTGTATGTTTTGATGGCTGTAATTCACAATTAAATGATATCTTTGTTGGATGTCTTCTCCAGCTTCCTTTAGCTGGCACCCCTAGGACCAATCAGGGCAAGCTATCAACTATATTTGCCAGTTATTTTACATGTGTGCCATATCCTACAGGGGTGTTCCCCTTACATCTGCAAAAACCTACAGCCCAAGCGGGCCCTGATTGCCAACACAGCCTCTAAGAGGGTGTTGTAATGGCTCAGTCTGGAAATGTTAGGTGTGTACTAGAATGTGTTCATACAGAGTTGTGCAGTTGTTTTTTTAAGGATCCTTTATCTTTTTAAGTCGAGAGTTGTGCAATTTAAGGCGAGGCGATGACTGCAGCTCCTGTGGTCGAAAAAAAAAAAACTTCCATTAAAATTGTCTGTGTAGCTAAACTAAAACCATTCCAAAAATGACAGCATTCTAAACTATGCTCTCTGGAGGGCCCAGGAGTGCAGTATCAGCTTTTTTTGTCCGTCCGTCTGTCCCCCGACTAGAGCGAGACACTGAAGAGTCCTCTGAAGGACCATGTTGTACAGTGACAACAGCTAAATTGTCTTACTGTTTCACCGTTGCCCGAGTTCTCCCCTGTGCAGAGAGGAAATGTGTTCCCCCCCCTCTCCCTCAACCCAAAAACCCCAATCCTCAGTGACTTTCAGTAGTGGATGCTCTCCAGAGGGGTCAGTCAGCCGTTTGTGCTGCTTCCTAGTTGCTTCCAGCTGCCATGAGAAGCACGGGAGGCCTTACGTGTCCTGGTCAGGCTGGGGGTGTCCCAGCTGGAGTCTTCTGTGTGGCTTAGCAGAGCGATCCGTCCAGCATGCCGCTGGTCTCTTTCTCTCCCTCTCCCCCTCCCTCTCCATATCTCCCTCTCCCTCTTGCTTTCTCTCTCCCTCCCTCTCTCTCTCTCTCTCTCTCTCTCTCTGTCTTTCTCGCTCCCTCTCCCTCTCTTCCTATTGCTATCTCTCTTTCTCTCTCTCCCTCTCTCTCTTTCTTTCTCTTCCTCTCCCACTCTCTTTCTCCCTCTCCCCCTCTCCCTGTTTTTGGGAAAATAAATAAATAAATAAATAAATAAATTCTTCTTGTTTTTTGGGAGATAGAGAACAGGGGGTATCAAACCAGGCTGACTTTGTTCCTAAAATAGACTACTTGTCATTGCTGCGTTATCTACCGTGTGTGTGTGTGTGTGTGTGTGTGTGTGTGTGTGTGTGTGTGTGTGTGTGTGTGTGTGTTTGTACATGCCAGTTTTCAGTTTTACATTCCAGCTTGTTGTATGTGTGTTTGGAGAAGACCAATGTATATCAGTCCTCTGGTGCATAGTGACTCCTGGCAGATGGTTCATTGTGTGTGTGTGTTTGTGAGGGGAGAAGTGGGTGTTTTTCTGTAGGTTAAAATGTCTTCGCTAAAAAAATGATTTTTCTTTAGGTCACAAATCGCAAAGGGAAGAGCTGGACTCCATTCTTTTCATATTTGAGGTAAAGTGTCTGTTTTGTCATTTTGTCTCTCTCACCACACACACACACACCACACACCACACACACACACACACACCACACACACACACACCACACACACACACAGGCATACACACACAGGCACACAGAAGGCCCTTTCACACTGCCAAAAATTACCGGTAATTTCCGCTGAAATTAGTGGATCGTCTTTTGCGTTCACACTGCCGACAAGGGGTGGCGTGTCCAAACGACACGCCAATTCGACCCACCTCGGACCCTACACTTTTTTGCAACCCGGGGCGTATGTGAACATGAGCCGAGGCGAGACGGGGCGCAGGGTGTGGTATGGTGACGTTTCATAAACTGCCACCACCCACCATCAGGACTTTTAAAACAGGGGAAACAGCTGAGCAGAACTACAAAAACACCAACAATGAGTTCAGAGGCAAACTGTCTTTCGAAATCTGCTGTTTATTTGGCCTAAATCATGTATAACCCACCCAACGTCAGTTTGGAATTAGTTTTTAATTTAAATACTGTACATGACTGTTGGCCAACAGCTTTATCATGTAAATGTGCAAGGAATAACGTCCCACATTTCAGTGTTGTTTGGAATGTGTTTTAACAGAAAGGCTTAGCGAAAGTGCATAATTTTGAATAAAAAAAAATTGAGAGTTCACTTCCTGTTACCCCGGTAGTTGTAGCGTCATTTTAAACCCCGTGGTTGCGGGAAACATTTTTTTAGAAACACAAAACAATAACATGACAATGGACACGGTAGGGTAAACGCTATGCCGATTTATACAACATTGTATGTTAAATAAACAGCATATTTTGATAGACAAATCATTGTGTTGTGTGCTTTTTAACTGAGACTAAAATGTCTGAAAACTGTAGAGTAATGTTAATGTTTGATGATAGCGCTACTGTTTACTGTGTTAAGAAAACATATGTCCAGGGCGCATCCATCATTATATCGCTATATATTGTGAATATCCCGAAATATGTCACTGCAAATATCCCCACAAAGACCCCTTTCGCCCAGTGCATCTTCACCCTATGGGTTTTTTCACCGTGGGCGAAAATGTGTGGATAGAGTAAATTATTTAATGATAGCGCTATAGTTCACCTGATGGTACCAATGGCTACAGTAATTCAGCATCAAATGTATTCTTTGCATATATTGCCAATCCCAAGTAAACATCCAGGTGCAGTACAGTACCATGTCATTTCCCCTTGAATGGTTGTGCAAAGAGCCAGCAACAAGTCTGTGTGTCCCACCATGGTTGTTTTGAAAAACTGAGTGAAAACTTTGCAGACAGGTGTATTTACTACCGATGCATGGGTCATTCACGTCATTGTACACGCCCAGCAATATGCGTGGCGTAATGTTACAGTGCCACTGGGCTACGCCTCCTCAACCCACCCTTTCAGAAGAGGGGTCAAAAACACGCCGTGCTTTCACACTGCGGTCCTGGGTTAAATTAGCTGGTCGTACCGTGTCGCCACCCCGTGTCGTGCAGTGTGAAAGGGGCTACAGATACCCCACATTGTTGCTAAACTTTTTGTGATGGGATTATGTCTCTCTATGATAGATCAGCAAGATTAGTTGTGTAACAGAACCTCAGTGGTAGTTCACACAGGACACCTTTTCCAACTTGTGTGTGTTTGTGCATTTGTGAGGTACCATGGTTACGGTATCCACATATTCAAGACATTAATATTAGACTTTAAAGAACCAACATACACTCTGCAGTGACGCCCCACTGTAGTGCTTCCTGTAACGTCCTTTATTAATGGCCAACCAGAGACAAATGACCGTAGAACCAGGGCTGTTGTTCACACAGACTTATCTGTCTCAGTGTTTGTCAAGGTGATTTCCTTATGGACATATTGATGAGCTCAGTGCTGCCTCATTGTTTAAATCTCTCTCTCTCTCTCTCTCTCTCTCTCTCTCTCTCTCTCTCTCTCTCTCTCTCTCTCTCACATACACACACACACACACACACACACACACACACAAAAGAGTACTGTGTAGGCAAAGCACGGTGTCCTTTCTGAGAGCAAGGGAAACTGCAGTGGGGGAAAAAAGCAGGTGTTCCTCACCTCGCCCAGGTTTCGACTGAGACTGCTCTCCCACTGAGTCACGGCTAAGAGCCGCTTTAGATGTAAGCTGGCCACAGTAGAGACTGTTATTCACTCTGATGGTAGAAGTGCTAGAAACATAATTTGCAGCTACTTTTATGTCACTTCAATTTATCATTCTGTACTATTATAGTTGCTGTATGATTTATTCAGGATGATTGGATCTAATTTTATTGGCCAACCCTTGTTTGTGCGTGTGTTTTTTTTTTCCAGTGCTGTTTAATGAGCACAATACATTTTGGCTAAGTTGTATTTAATTAGCTTTAAATGAATGTCTGCCTGATGCTCGGCACTGCTTGGAAGCTCATCAATGAAATAATGTCCAGGGGACGTGTGTGAGAGGATGTCTGCTGTGGTAACCCTTAAGATGTAAAAGGATGGTAATGGTGCGTCGGGTGGGGAGTGGGTGGGACATTCTCCAACCCCACCCCATCTCTCTCACCCACTAGCTTCCTGTCCAGTCTTTACTATCCTGTCAAAGGCATAAAAGGCCAAAATAAATAAATATTCTTAACAAAATCTTGCAGTTGTGTTAGACCGCAGCCCCTCGTACTTCATTTCATTCTGTACAGAGGGTCTGGCAGTGCTGTGTTGAGAAACGCTTTCTTCCTGGAGGTGTGGGCTCTGTTGAAGTTTAAAACAAGTGGCTCTGCCTTCACCCAGTCGCTAACATCTGGTCGTGGCATATGCAATTAGCCTGCCTACGCACTACAATGCAAATGTAGCACACAAAGTCAGTCATCACTCACGAACACTCCCTCTGTTCGCTGATTGCCTAGGCAAAAATTCTACCTAATACAGCAGTGTCAGTGAAAGCACTGCCAGACCCTCTGTACAAAAATGAAATGAAGTCTGAGGGGCTGGTTTGCTAGGCTGGGAGCGCAGTGCTTTACCCTATATCTCTTTCTTTGTGCAGAAAATCTTGCAACTGCTGCCAGAGCGCATCCATCAGCGATGGCAGTTTCACAGCATTGGTAAGCAAAAAAAAAAGATATTCATCAAAGGAGCTAAGTCGTAAGCTATAGGACTTCTTTTTGGAGCTTGAAGATGTTTCACCTTTCATCCAAAAGGCTTCTCTGAAGAAGGTTTTTAGATGAAAGGTGAAACGCCTTCAAGCTCCAAAAAGAAGTCCAGTTGCTTACAACTTAGCTTCTTTGACTACCATGACCTGGATGAATGAGGATCTACACAGACACAAAGATTCAAAGATTCATTCGCAGCTCATCTCATCTCATTCCTTGGCTCTCCCTTTGGCTGCACATGTGTTTTAGATGTGTAAGTGGATGTTATGGCAATGGTGTAATGCAGCATAAGTGAAGTATAGTGCCATATATCCGGGACTAGTGTATATTGAGCGGTCTGCAGCTCATGTTCCACAGACTGCCGGCCACTTAAGCTGAGGCTGATGAGCACACACACACACTCGCACGCACAAATACACACACATTAAACACATAAACACACACACACGTTACATAAACACACACGTTCACATACATACATACACACATACATATTCACACACATATATAAACACACATTACACACACACAAGCACATACATGTACAGACACACAGACATATATACACACGCGCGCACACACACACACACACACACACACACATAGATGAACTAACACACACACCTTGGTGGTGGTCTCTCCTTTCCCCCTGTGCTGAAGCCCATGACCAGTGGGGTACACGGGCCACCAAGAGTAAAGCAGAGAGAGCCAAGGCCCTGGGGCTGAGACTGACCCATGGCTGACCGAGACCTCTCACACCACAGGGACATGCAACATTAGAGTGTGTGTGTGTGTGTGTGTGTGTGTGTGTGTGTGTGTGTGTGTGTGTGTGTGTGTGTGTGTGTGTGTGTGTGTGTGTGTGTGTGTGTGTGTGTGTGTGTGTGTGTGTGTGTGTGTGTTTGTGTGTGTGTGTGTGTGTTTGTGTGTGAAAGAAAGTGTGAGAGTGAGTGAGAAAAAGGTTAATCTATCGAGCTTCCAGGGAGGCTGTTGTTAATGTAATTTGGGAAGGTGTTGAACAGTGACTCATTTGTGTGTGTGTGTGTGTGTGTTTGTTTGTTACCCACTTAGGTCTTATTCTGAAGAAGCTGTTGCACACTGGGAATTCTTTAAAGGTGAGACAGAGATTACTGTTTCAGTCCTATTGACCTTGTTGCCAGTAGGTTTATTAATTATTATATAATTTGGTTAAATATACGCATTAGTTTGTTTTTTTTAACCACTCATTCAGACTCCAGTGAAGCATTGATAGGTGAACTTGCATGTTGTAGATTGCCTTTAGATAGATAAAGCACATCATGTGTCTAAAAATGGTTTGGGTGTGATCAGTTGTGGGTTGTGCTGCAAAGTGTTGTATGTATGTGTGAAACTAATCTATTCAAAAAACACACACACATTCTGCCACACTCTCTCTCTCTCTCTCTCTCTCTCTCTCTCTCTTTCTATCTCTCTCTCTCTTTCTTTCTGTCTCTCTTTCACTCTCTATCTGTGTCTCTCTCTGTCTCTACCTCTGTCACTGCCTCTGTCTCCCTCTTTCGCTCGCTCACTGTCTCCCTCTCTTTCATTCACACACACACACACACACACACACACGCACACAGATCCGTCGGGAGGGTGTGCGTCTGTTCCTGCTGTGGATGCAGGCGCTGCAGACCAACGCCCTGCGTGAGCAGCTGTGGATCTTTGCCTGCCTCATCCCCGGCTTCCCCCCGCCACTATCCGAACACGGGCCCCGCACACTCGACAACCTCATCAGCCCGCCGCTATGTCTGCAGGAGAGTACGTATCTCTCTCTCTCTGTCTCTCTCTCTCTCTCCCTCTCTCTCTTTTCCTCTCTCCCTCTCTCTATCTCTCTCTCTCACTCTCACACACACACATTCTCTCTCTCGCTCTCTCTTGTGTGCTCTCTCCCTCTTTCTCTCCCTCTCTCCCTCTCTCTATCTCTCTGTCTCTCTCACTCACACAGACACACACACATTCTCTTTCTCTCGCTCTCTGTTGCGCACTCTCTTCCTCCCTCCCTCTCTCCCTCTTTCTCTCTCTCTCTCACTCACACACACACACACACACACACATTCTCATGTAAATGTACACAGAAACATACACACACTCATTAAAGCACTTAGCAGCTTTAACATCAGCCCACCACTGTCTACAGAAGACACACACACACACACACACACACATATCTACATATAGATTGGTACATACACGCACTTAACAGTCTCAGTATCCGTTGTGTGCACAGTATTATAGTCAGCACCACGCCCTTCGGAGGGTTTATCCCACAGGCATGAAGTGAACAGTAGCCGTGGTTACACTGCCGCACTAGACCAGGCCAAGGCCATGTCAGGGCTAATAGGTGCTAACATGACCCAGCACTACCAGCCTCACAGGCCCAAAATATTTCCATTAACACTGCTATGCTACTTGCCCCTCGGGATTACCCTTCAATAAAGATTGCACGTCAACATTGATTTAATTTGCTTAGGTATCCTAAGCTAGTACAGACATGCAGTTACATATAGCCCTGTCACAATAAGCAATGAATCAGTTAATCGCAAGATAAATTAAAATGAACACGATCATTTTTTTGCAGTGCAATTTTGTTTACAGTTTACAGACTTGATATCCATTTTAGTTATTATTTCAGTTTATTTTCATTTTAGTTATTGTTTTTGGTTTATTTAAGTGCTCTCAGAGAGTCTGAGAGTCCATTTTATTTCTTGTTTTTTGGTTGTTGTGTTTATTTATTTTGGATATTTAAAATGTTTTTCAGTTCCAGTGTTAAATATTCTTAATAAATGAAAGTTTGTACTTTGTACTTTCATCATTACGTCATTATCATTATATTAGTTGAAAATTGTCGCAATAGTTTCTGGGACAATTTATTGTCCAGCAAAATGTATTATCGTGACAGGCCTAGTTACACACCTGGCGTATATGTGTCACTGTACAAAAATGCCCTTATCTGTCTCACACACTCTTTATCTTCTTTTCATTCGTTTTCCTCTGCTCCTTCCTGCTCTCGTTCCGCAGCCCAAGTGGGTCCAGATGAGATCACCCCGCTGGTGCCTCCGCAGTCGGGGGATAAGGCCCAGGAGGACCTGACCGGCTATTTCCTGGAAGCCACGCTGAAATACATGGTAAACCAGGTACTCCTCCTCGCTCTCCCCCGCGCCACCTCACCTCACCTCACCCTAACCCTAGCCCTGCACCTGCTGACATCTCCAACGCCCCACCCACTGCTGGTCCCAGCCCTGGTGTTACTTCTACGCTGCTGGCCGTCTGGTGATGTCTGGAGCTGCTGCTGGTTCTGTGGATGGCGCTGGTATCTCTGGTGCTAGTATCGCTTCTTTGGCTGTACCCTCACCTCCCCCCACACTCCCTCCAGGCTGTCCTGGTGATAGACCACCATGGCTTCGGTGCCTGATGCATCCCACTGCTCTGACTTGGCTCCTGCTTTAGGAGGGGGCGACATGAGTCCTTGATTGGTTAATGGCACATGGCCTTAGTGAGTTAGGTGTAATGTTATTGGTTTTGGGTGCTGATTGAGTAGCCTGGTAAACCAGCCCCTCGTACTTCATTTCATTTTGTACAGAGGGTCTGGAATAGACACGTCAGAAAAGATTTCTTCCTGGAGGTGTGGAGTCTGCCGAAGTTTAAAACATATGCAATTACCCTATAGTCAACGTCACGAACGTCAACGAACACACCCTCTGTTCGCTGATTGGATCGGTCTTGCTGGGGCCGACTAAATGATTCTCAAGAGATTCCGGTCCAGACCCTCTGTGCAAAATGAAACGAAGTACGAGGGTCGGGTTTACCAGGCTACTAAGTATCCAAAGCTTAAATCCCATCACTCCATAGCAATCATGACGTTGGCTATGCCAGTGTTGCTCCTTGGCACTGTTGGCTGCTACTGCCGCTACCGCTGCTGGATTTGATGCAGTTGTGTGCCGATAGACACACACACACACACACACACACACACACACACACACACACACACACACACAGGGAATAAGTTGGCACTTCAATACACATATCACCCACACACAGCGCACAGCACGACTCTCCCTGGGCTGCTTCAGACAATGGCACCATGCACTGCCTGTCTGCTGTGACTCAACATCCTCAGCAAGCACGCTAGGGCCGAGAGGATCAGCAGAGCCAGATGAAAGAGTAACCAGGGAGCAGATAGGAAGAGGGAAACAAAAGCACTTCTGTTTCTAGTGCCATCTGTTTAAATAAATGCCATTGTGTGCTCTCCTCTCCTGCTCTCGTTTTCTCTTCTCTCTTCCTTTCATTTCTCTCCTCTCCTCTCCTGGTCTTGTTTTTTTTCTCTTCTCTTCTCTTTTCTTCCCCTATCTCATCTCCTCTTATCTCTTTCTCTTCTCTTCTCTTCCTCTTTTTCTCTTTCTCACCTCTTTCTCTTCTCTTCACTTCTTTTCTTCTCTCTCCTCTCCTCTCCTCTCCTCTCCTCTCCTCTCCTCTCCTCTCCTCTCCTCTCCTCTCCTCTCCTCTCCTCTCCTCTCCTCTCCTGTGGCTGACAGGCCAAGAGCCTGGAGTGGCGCTGTAAGGAGAACCATGAGAGGGGCTTTGCGTTTCTCTTTGCCAACTTCAAGAAGTACTACCTGCCCCACATCTTCCCCACCTTCTCCAAGGAGAGCAGCCTGTACAGCCCCATTCTGGGTAAGGCGGGGTACCCGGTCAGTGGCAGCATCCCAGGGGAGCTGTTGTGGGACACATTTGCAGTATGTTCTTGTGGGAGTCTTTAGTGAAGAAATATTTCAAGTTCGAAATGGGTTGTGCTGCCCAAAGTCAATTTGCTAATGGAGATGAACAGTCCTACCCTGTTCTGCACCAATTTCGTCCGGAAGTAATTTTTTTTTTTTTTCAATCCTTTTTTTTTTTTCAGTGACATTTTGAAAAATCAGTTCCATTTTAACGAGTTGTAAGCCGTCACTCTGTCTAATCAGGTACAAGGGAAATGATGACCATAACATGTTGTTGTGAGTAAAAAAACAAACATAAAAAAGGCAAATGTTAAATTTTGTCCTTTTTTCATTTATGCTTCTGTTTTTTTCACTTGAAGTGAAATGTTTGTGGTCATCATTTACCCCATAGCTGATTAGATGGAGTAAGGGCTTTTGTAACATAACTGGGTTTCCAGAGCTAGCCTTAAAAGATGTGTAAAATCTTTTAGATGTGTAAAAGATCTCTTTAAATCGCTTCCAGAGTGATGTCCAAAGAAATGAGCATATGTATCAAAAACTCCTGAAAGCTTTACAACAAACATATGTTACTCTGTATCATTTTTATAATCCAAGATATAAGCACCATTAAAAATGTGCCCCGTAGTTTTGGACTATCCTGTATATTTTATGATTGTATCAGGGCCACACAATACAGAATGGTTATGTATTGTCAGTGTGCCAAATGCTTGTGTGTGTGTGTGTGTGTGTGTGTGTGTGTGTGTGTGTGGTCATGTATTTCTATGGTTGTGAGGGCCAAATGTCCTCACAACGATAGGAAAACTAGAAAAATTAAAAGTAAAAAAGTAAAAGTGCAGAAACATTTCTTTACTGACGGGTTAGGGTTAGGGATTATTTAAGTCTGGGAACAGTTAAGCATTCTTTAGTTAGATACGAATGGGAGTCAATGGAAGGTCCTCACAAGCACAGAAAAACAAGTATGTGTGTGTCTGTTGTTGGGTGTGTGCATGGACAGAGGTACCCCCCATGAGACCAAAGCCTTACTATGTGGTGGTGAAGCGGGACCCGGACACCAACGAGGCGCTGTACTGCACCAAGGAGAGCTTCCTGAATGCCCGCGTCATTTTCATCCGCTGGCTCGTGTCCTTCTGGCTGGAGCCGCGCGCCAACACTGGCCCACACATCCCTGGCGTGGAGGGAGAGAATGTCCCCAAAAACATCCAGGTATCATCATCGCCCCCATGGGGTGCTGTTGTAGTCGAGCTCACATTGACCCTAACTATGGTTGCGGATGTGTTGGTGTGTGTAGTGAGAATGTCGCATTTACATTTACCAATCCTAAGCACAGTCCGCAGGCTCACTTTAACATGAATGAGCCAATATTTGTCTGTTATTTTACGTCATACTCTCACCCTGTTAAACACACACACACACTCACACACACTAACTGTCTGTCTCTCTCTCTCTCTCTCTCCAATTCACCTCCACACACACCTTCTTTGTGTGTCTCTCTTCCTCACATACACACACGCACATTTGGACAATGATATAATAGCGTATTATCCTTCAGTAACCCTTACCCCTATCTCCATGTCGTTCTCTCTCTCTCCTTTGCCTACCCCTTCCACCAGAGGGCAGCAGCGGGTCTGGCTGCACGGAGCGAGGACAGCGGGGGCCCCCGGGGGCCCGACTCCCTGGACGGAGGCGGCGGAGGGCTGTGCGGCGGTGCCGAGCCGGAGCAGTCGCACTCCAACACAAGCACGCTGACTGAGCGCGAGCCCAGCTCCTCCAGCCTGTGCAGCGTGGACGAGGAGCACCTGACCGACATCGAGGTGGTGCGCCGCGTCCTCTGCTCCTCACGCACCAACGTCAACTTCATCACCGAGATCTTCCGACAGGTGAGCTCCTCCAAAAGGTTAAATTTTTTGACAGGTGAGCTCCTGTAAGAGGTGAGCCCCACCGAGAGGTTAGATCTTCCAAAAGGTGAGGTTTTCCAAAAGTTGCGGTATTCTGATAGGTGAGCTTCACCGAGAGGTTAGATCTTCCAAAAGGTGAGGTTTTCCAAAAGTTGAGGTATTCTCACAGGTAGGGCTGGGCGATATGGCTGAAATCTGTATCACGATATGAAGTGTTTCATATCGGTCGATATCAATAATTATTGAAACATTGTGTGACCTATTTAAAAAAAGTAACAGGAGGGAAAAAATCTAAATTTAAACATTTTTATTTTTAACTTAACCTTCCTCTGACAGGCAATAAGCATTCAGGCAAAATGACTGTCAACACACGTTCAATGTTACGATCACAATGAAAACTGAACAATCATCAATAAGCTAATAAAGTGCTTAACAAAGCTGAAGTGTTATAAAGACATGTGCAAAGTGTTAAATGTAAACATAGCGAAACCTGATACCTGAGAAGAACTATCATATATGTATATAGTTGTACTGCATAATTTGCAGACAACATTTGTCTGACTATGATGAGATTTGTAAATTCCAAAAAAGCTCCCATACTGGTGAGCAGACTTTTCTGTTCTTAGGGCTCATTCACACCAAACGCGTATTCAGTGCGTGGCCGTTTTCTGTCCGTATTCGTTTAGAATGCATGTTAACAAATTAGACTCTTCACCCCGCACGTGATCTGAGCGTATTCTGTCCCTATACAAACATATTGTATACTGATACGCACTGTACACGCTCAAGTTGCTGTGAATGAGCCCTTATCCACATTTCCTCGCTCGTCGCAGTGGCACTCATCTTCCTTTCTTGACCATGCTGTTTCTGGAAAAAAACACGACTACGAGACAAGAGATGGCGCAACCAAACACGATACTGTGACATGATTGGCTATTGGCGTGTCACTCCCCATATGTTGCTAGGCTACAGAGGACGAGTGCCTTTGCTCATGCAACCAAGCTTGCTTCGCAACAAAAATTTAAAGCGGCGCTAAATCAGAGAGGGCTCTGACTAAACTTACGCCGTTTTCTTAAAAAAAACAAAAAAAAACATTCTATCGAAACATTCTATCGAACGCATTTTCTATTGTTATCGAGTAGGTGTCTATTGAGATACATATCGTTATCGTTTTATCGCCCAGCCCTACTCACAGGTGAGATGTTCTGACAGGTCAGCTGGCAGGGCGTTGGCTCTGGAGTCAAGGCCTTTGTCCCAGAAAGCACACTAACTGCATCAAGTCACAGTTGTTATTTCATTTGTAAAACCTCAATATTCATATTGTGAAACAAGTATTGAAACAACAGTAAGCCTACTTTTGCCCGCCACCCAGTATCATCATTTATGTCATTGAAGGTAAAACTCACTAGGTACTTCTGAAGTTGAACTTGTTAATGTGACGAGGTACATAACCAATGCAAAGGTACTTGACCAGTAGCCTATTAATAAATCTTTCTTAAAACATGGCTGAATTACTTATTATGTCATTTTTCTCGAGTAAGTGTGGAAATGAACAAGAAAAAAAAGACATCACCACTACTAATGTAGCAAATCAGTGGTCGGTTAGCACAGGCCTGTGGTATTTAAAGCCTTAGGAAGAGCTGTCTGCAATCTGGGCCTATAAGGTCAGACATGGTCGTGGCCTGAACATAGGACTTTGCTTCAAACAAGAGAACACAAGCGCAGCAGAGAGGACCATCTCCCTGCAGATTTCACTAGCAATGGGAGAAAGAGGAAAAAGGAAGTTAGCCATTTCACACAGGAAGTCACAAACAATGGATGTTGGCTTTTTACAGAAGCGCCTCTGTCTCGATACTGACCGCAGAACGTGGTGACATTTTAGCCCCACAGACTGTTTGAGGAACTCTCCCACTGAATAGGAAGTACTTTGTACTGTACTTTCACACAGTAAATATGCAATATACCCTGCTATTCAGAGTTAACCATATAGTTCTTTTCTGACTGCAATTAAAAATTTAAAATGTTCCACCCACACAAGATATTCTGTGCATCTTTCATAAAAACATGGGCTGCTAGCCTGCATGGTTCATCTCAAATACAAAAAAATCTCTGTGTCTATGTCTATGTTACATGTTATGTAATGTCTGTGTTGAAAGTACTTTATTCCAACAGGTCTTAAAATATATACGTGTTTTTTTCATCATTTAACAAACAAGCCATCTTAACCTTCTGTAACCTTAGGTCTGGAAGGGAATGTGTAGCTAATGTATTGTGGTGTGGTTTGGTGTGCTCTGTGGCAGATGTTACTAAGCCTTTCAAGTTTATTGTCATATGTACACACGTTTCCCTGCAAAATGAAATTCATTCTTTGCCATCCACTTGAATTTGACATATAAAACCACACATAATAAAATGCATTGAGCCATAATGAAGACCTAAGATATAGTAAAAACAATATGGGCAATTGAATAACAGTGTCTGTGCAATGTGCAAGCTTTGTATTGTGGTGTGGCCTGCTCTGCGATCAAGACGTCACTAATGTTTGTACCGTGGTGTGAACTGGTCCACCTGCAGGCCTTCCTGTTGCCCATGTGCGAGGCTGCGGCCATGCGTAAGGTGGTGCGCGTCTACCAGGAGTGGATCTCGCTGGAGGACAAGCCCGTGTTCATGCGGGAGCCGGAGGAGGAGCACCGGCACGCTGACTCGCACGGCAGCAGCGGCACCGACAAGGACGAGGAGGTGGGGCCATGCTACGCTTATGCTTACGCTTATGCTTACGGGCTCGCTAAGGCAGTCGGGCCAGTGAGGGTGGGGGAGGGCCGACATTTTTGGAAGCAATTGGTTAAAGACATCTCTCGCTCTCTCTTTCTCTCTCTGTCTCCCTCTGTCACTCTCTCTCACTTCCCCCATCTCTCGTACTGTCTTCCCTTCTGTCTCACTCCCTCTTTGTCGCTCATTCCCTTTCTCTCTTTTTGTCTATCTCTCTCTCTCTCTGCCTGCCTGTCACTGTCCTTTATCCCTCTCTGTCTCTCTCTCTCTCTCTCTCTCTCTCTCTCTCTCTCTCTCTCGCGCTCTCCCTCTCTCCCTTCCTCTTTGTGTGTGTGTGTGTGTGTGTGTGTGTGTGTGCGTGTGTGTTTTGCAGGAGAGGGTGCTGAAGGTATCTGGTCACAGCAGGACTCCGAGCTGGTGCAGAGGAGGGAACAGCTGTGAGAGCGATATGCTGGAGTACAGCGTGCATGCTGGTGTGCAGGCCACACTGCAGGTACACACACACACACACACACACACATACACATACACACACACAGTGTATTCCAAGCACTAACTCACAGCCCTGCTTGGAAGGTGGTGATGTAGGTAAATGGTGATAACTTATTATAGGTACACTGTCAGTGGTATTAATGATCTTTCATACCCATTATTTACAACCTCCATTCTGAAAAAGTTAGGACGTTGTGTTAACTTGTCCCAACTTTTTTGAGACATGTTGCTGCCCTCAAATTTGAAATGACCATAAATATCCATACAGCTATAAAAAAATCTAGTTTTAATAACTGCTATTTTGTCCTTGGACTATTCTCTAGCAGAGATATTCCTTGTATGATTTCACAATTATAGCTTTCATTTTTTATTTACATTTAACACAATGAGTGTATAGTGATTTCCTTCCTCTGACCCTCGGTGTCTCCTCATGTCCTCTGTGTCAGGTGTTCATCACTAACTCGTCTAACGTGTTCTTGCTGGAGCCAGCCAATGAGCTGAAGATGCTGCTGGAGGAGCACGTGGACATGTGCAAGCGCGTGCTCAACATCTACCGCAGCCTCGTCATGCACGAGACCATGGACCAGAAGACATGGTAATGCCCCACAGGCCTAGCCTGCTAAACCAGCCCCTCGTACTTCATTGCATTTTGTACAGAGGGTCTGGTAGTGCTGGATTGAGAAACCATTTCTTCCTGAAGGTGTGGACTCTGTTTAAAAAAGTTTAAAACAGGTGTCTCTGCCCTTACCCAATCGCTAACGTTTGGTCGTAGCATATGCATTTACCCTGCCTACGCACTACAGTTCCAGTGTAGCACACAAAGTCAACACCATCGCTCATGAACGCTCCCTCTGTTTGCTGACTGGCTAGGCAAAATTCTGCCTAATACAGCAAAGTTAATGGAAGCACTGCCAGACCCTCTGGACAAAATCAAGTGAAGTACAAGGGGCTGGTTTAGCAGGCTACCACAGGGCCACGCTGAAGTAACGCAGCACAATGGCCGATAGTAATTAACATGCATGTTATTCATAATGTGCTTTGCCAATCTTGAAGTGTAGTGCCCAAGCCTGTTGTGCTGCTTACAGAAGACATGATAATGCAGCACCAGAGAGCCATGCTGTGGTAATGCAGCACAATGCCTGATAGTTATTAAAAGATGTAATGGTAAATCCACAGTATAATAGGACATGACTAGCCTGCCCATACTGCGTGATTCTGGCCACCCTGCCTATTCTCAGTTCTTCCTGGTCTGGAAAAATCCAGAACCATTAAAAAAGAACGCTATGCATACGTCATTAGAATCAGTGGTCTGATTGGTCTTTGCTCTGTCCAGTAGTACAGAGGCATTTGAAAGATGCCTGTTGATCCCGCCTCTAAGAACGTCCTGTTTATGGGAGGTGTGCAAGACCAAGCTCTGTCTCCGAGCTTGGTGTGAAATAACATGATTATAATACTAAATCTTCACCTTAACATGCTGAGTTTGATGAAGCTTGTTGTGCTGCTTACAGTGTAACTGGCTAGTTTCTTGTCTTTAAAAATAGCTCACAAATTCTTCTTTGATGCACTTTCAATTAATTTCACAAAAGCACTGTTATGTGTTACAGTGTTGATTTTGTGTAGTAGTTTGTAGTTTGTTTAGGTGTAACCTTGCAGAGTTTGGTTTTGTTGAAAAGGAAATTCTCTAGATCCTGTCCTGTAGATCCTTAATTCTGTGAAAACATCTTTGCGCTTTTCTAATCCAAAACCTTTTGCTTCTCTTCTATGCCTCTTTCTTCCTTTCTTTCCATTCCTGTCTCTCTATTGGGCAAACAGGGAACAGATCTTATTGGTGTTGCTACGGGTAACGGAGTGTGTGATGAAGAGACCCCCCTCTGTCACACCCTTGGGCAAGAAGAGCCCCACCCTCTCTGGCCGGCTAGCAGGGGCTATCTTCCAGGTGCCGTCACCCCTTCTGCTCCAAGCCAATCACTTGGTTATGTCCAAGCTAATTACAGTGTATATTTTATGAAACTTACCATAGCGTGACATGACGTAACAGTAGATATAATGAGGCTTATGGCAAAGCGTAGTAAAGCATAGCCTTGTTTCCTGGCATGTCCAGACCCTGATAGTGGCGTGGATCAAAGGGAACCTGAACGTGTACATCTCGCGGGAGCTGTGGGACGACCTGCTGGCTGTGTTGTCCTCGCTCACCTGCTGGGAGGAGCTGGTCACCGAATGGTCCCTCACCATGGAGACGCTCACCAAGGTGCTGGCACGCCACCTCTACAGCCTGGACCTCAACGAGCTGCCCCTGGACAAGCTCAGCGAGCAGAAGCAGAAGAAGCACAAGGGCAAAGGTCAGGGAGGGTGCCGAGCATGATGGGAAATGTGGTATTTTGTGTTTGGGAGACCTCAAGTGGCCTGTGCTGTGTATGTAGTGCACATGACTACTGTTTTGGAACAGGTCGCAGTGGTTCACTGATCCTGTGTATGCAGTACAAATAAGAATTAAAATAAATGGATTTATTTCTTCTGTCTTAAAGGACAACTTCGGTGTAAAATGAAAATTGGCATGTTAAAACATCATACCGAGTTGGTATGTTTGCTGAGGAGCAAAATTGAGTTAGCCTGTTGCATTCAAAACTTAACTATTTTTTACCGTTTGTCCCAGAAGGCTAACAATGGACGTAGTAGCTGCCCTTAGACGAAGCATGAAGATTACGCTATTGTTAAACCATTAAAACAGCTCGAAGAAACTCCACACTCCACCGGTAGTACAACAAAGGCCCTGGCATTCAAAACAAGGCACTGAGAACTTTGTTAAATGTACACAACGTTTATTTAAAAAACGGTTCTTACATGCAGTAGTTTGCAGTTGTTTCTCGTCGCCGCCATGATGAAAGTCCAAACAAGTCGATTGTGCTACCTCTCCTTCTATTCTTCCTGCTGGTTTGTGTTCGTCAATCGACTCGTGCGGACTTTTATCATGGCGGCGACGAGAAACTACAGCAAGCTACTGCCTGTCAAAAGTGTTTTATTAATAAATGTTGTGTACACTTACAAAGTTCTCAGTGCCTCCTTTTGAATGTTGTGGCCTTTGTTGTGCTACTGATGGAGTGTGGAGTTTATTCGAGCTGTTTTAATGGTTTAATAATAGCGTAATCTTCATGCTTCGTCTGAGGGCACCTACCACTTCCATTGTTAGCCTTCTGGGACAAATGGTAAAAAATAGTTAAGTTCTGAATGCAACAGGCTAACTCAGTTTTGCTCCTCAGCAAACATACCAACTCGGTATGATGTTTTAACATGCCAATTTTCATTTTACACCGAAGTTGTCCTTTAAAGAGGTACTTTTTACCCTCCGTTGTTGGAAGTATAAATTGCCAATGAAATGTTCTTAAATGGATCTGATTTACTAAACATTTCCTCTGGACATCAGATATTCTCATTACCTGTTTCTAGATTGAGTTGCCCTCTGTCTGTTTCTGACTTACGGCCTCTAGGTGGCGCCAGCGAGGGGCACAAGATGGCGGTGGACCGCTCCTTCTCCAGGGGCTGGAGCCGCGACCCACCAGGCCAGGCCGCCATGCGCCAGCGCAGCGCCACCACGGCCGGATCGCCAGGCATCGAGAAGGCCCGCAGCATCGTGCGCCAGAAGACCGTGGGTGAGTGGTCATCATCACTGCACAGACACTCACAGACAAGTTTAAGCTGCTGTTTTGCATCTGAATAGTTCTTGGTGCTAGTTTCAGTTCTAGTTTTCCTTTCTGACTTGTCTTATACTATGTAGTATACAGTACCAGCCAAAACACACCTTCCCATTCTTTGTTTTTTCTAAACTGCTGACGGGTGTCCCATTGACTTTGGATAGGCCACTCCAACATTTATAGTCCAATATTTTTCTTTAATGACTGATGAGCAAAGTATAATGACCTCTGTCAATGGCAATGAGATGTATACTCATACATACATTTATATCACTCCACATGTAGTCTGTTCACTTGTAGTTTCAACAACATAAGCTGCAACGAGTCAGTTAGCAGCTGGACACTTTTCTCCGCCACACTTGAACATTTTGTCAGTGAACTATTTTTTGCAGCGGAAGTCATGAAGTGGCAATAAAATCTTTAAAAGACGACATTGTTAGAATTTGGTAACTTTCTATTATTGTGTTTTGGCAAGTAGCCGTATAATAAGCGGGGTAATGTTCGGCATGGCAGTCATTCTCTGGGAATGAGCCACGTCTGAGTGATTCAAGAACCCTCTGCTTCACGTTGGTGTCCTGTCTATCGGGGCTTATTTCATGACAATGACCACCTCGCTGAACAATTACCCCTTACTTATATATTTTTATTACTCTCTACATCATAGATTCAAGCTGATTTATATTAACATCAAAACTATGGAAGAACATAGTCATGTTTTCAAGAAAACAAATGTTAAACAATGTACTAAAATTTAAATAAAGAAATAAGCATTACTTGAGAAACCTTTGACTGGTACTGTATACTTACCTATCTACAAAACTGTATTTGGGAATATAGTGGTTCTGCTCCTGGTTCTGCTCCTGGTTCCCCCTGCTGCTCTGCATATCTTCCACCTTTCCTGGAACCTGTCAGATGCTCAATAGCAAAACATTCTGAGCAGTTTAATGGCCCTGAGTCTGTAATCAAGTGTGGCCTGGAGCAGGGATACTGTAGGTAGAAGATTTGCTGGGCAGGGGGACATCCATGAGTAGCATTGATGATCTGTACTGTATGTTAAGGATTGCAATGTTAAACAGCGACTTCATACACAGTTTAGTTTTGGAATTGAATACGTTTTGATAATGGGTATTCTTATAGATGATCTCATGACAACATTGGTCATATCTTAAAGTGTGTCTTCATAACAGCCAATAACTCACTACCCAAATAAGCAGCGTTCGTTTCAGTTGTTAGCATGAAGTTCCAAGATGTTTAATAGCAAGGCATCCTGTTAGCAAGGAAAAGAGAAGAAAAAGTGAAACTAATTGCATGTTTCTCAGAAGAGACTTTTTCCTTTGTAAAACAAGAAGTATGATCTATCTTAGATTATTTTATCTATAAATTATCTTAATCATAGTAGAGGAATCTCATGGGTTTTTGTTTTGTAGTTGTACACCAGCACTCACGTAGTGCCACATGCATAATGTGTGACTGCTATCAATACAGTATAGGCTGCAGCTATGTTTCCATGCGCAAGTTTTTCTAATGAATGCAAGTGTTTAAAAACAGCCATTTGTCACCAAGTGCTTCACACATTGAACTAATAGATTCACTGGAAATGGGCAAATGCAGTTAATTAATCTGACTGAAATGGCTGATCGTTTTGCATCTGATGTGGGAACAGAGTCATGTAAAGTTGGACAATCCATTGGCAGCAGCATCAGAAAATTGGACTGATGACACGAATGAGCAATAAAAAAGCATTCCTACTTCTAATGAGCTCCTGGTAGACTTTGAAATGTGATGTTTAATATGTGTTTGCAGATTTATTTAGTGAGGGCAATTACCGCATTCAGGCTTGTTCAGTGGGATGGAAACATAGCTTCAGTGGTTAACAGAGCTGCACAAGTGCTGCCCTTGGTTAAACATTGAAGGGGTCAGGGGCAGTGTGTTTGGGGATATTCAGTGTGTGCAGGCTTCCATGGCTGACCTTAATCAATATTTGCAGAGAGCCCTCAAAAGCAACACTGAGTTAAAAAAAATGTCTACTTCCAACAAGCAGACTAGTTTGGCCAACATTTGTCGTTTTGACCCAATTTTGCATTAAGACTTTTTTATTACTTGTTAACATAGTATGACATAAGGAACGCAGACAAGTCACATTCTTTCATTGTTAAGCCCTGAATGATTTTGAGAGTAACCAGTAAGTAGAAAGTTTATTAAGTTAATTTCATTTTGGCTGATCCAGTTTTGTAAACATGTTGGAGTTCAGTGGGATCTTGCACACACACTATCCGTCTCCTGGAATAAGCTTTCGAAAGCTCTGGTCTGTGCTCACCATGGAAACCACACAGCTGTGAGCCGATTGGATGATCCCGCACTGAGCCTTCACTCCTCTCCCCCACTACCTCCAGTCCTTCTTCTAACAGTCCCACTGCTGTCTGCCCCCACCTCACTGTCCTCCTTATTCCCTTTTCTCTTCTCCCTCTGACTCACTCACTCACCCACTCCACTACTCCCTCCCTACTCCCTGCCCATGTTTCTCATCCTACCTGTCTCCTTTCGCTTGGTTCCCTTATCGTCATCATTACTGTTTATGTTTTTCTTTTCTTGTCTTTTTCTTGCCGTTTGTTCCCCCCATCTCCCATTTTTACTTCACTTTGCACTTTGTTTTGCCTTTTTTCATCTTTCTTTCTTTCTTTCTTTCTTTCTTTCTTTCTTTCTTTCTTTCTTTCTTTCTTTCTTTCTTTCTTTCTTTCTTTCTTTCTCTCTTTCTTTCTTTCTTTCTTTCTTTCTTTCTTTCTTTCTTTCTTTCTTTATTCCTTTCTATACTTTCTTTCTATACTTTCAACTTTGTTTTTGTCTTTCTCTTCACCTATCCGTTGTCTCTTTTTCCCTCTTGTGCTATCACCGTTCCCTCCCTCCATCCTTCCATCCCTCTCTCTCTCCATCCCTCCCTCTCTCTCTCTCTCTCTCTCTCTCTCTCTCTCTCTCTCTCTCTCTCTCTCTCTCTCCGTGGCTGTGGCGTGCGGCTGAAGCCCTTCGGAGCTGCTCCACGGGCGACAGCTTGTCGTTTATCCGCAGCGCTAAAAGTGCTCCCGTCCTGATCCATCCTGTCCACCCTCTCCTGCCTGACTCTGTCCTCACCCCTCTAGCAGACGAGCTGTCAGGTAGAGCCGCCTCCTGCTGCTGCCCGCCTCTGCACCTCTGCACCTACCACCGCCAGCAGACCCGCACCTTAACCAGCCTCTCACCAATCTCCATCCTGCACCAGCGTTGTGTGTTTATGTGCATGTATGCATGTGTGGGTGTGTGTGTCTTAGCCTGGTAAACCAGCTCCTCGTACTTTATTTCATTTTATACAGAGGGTCTGGACTCGCTGCCATTGAAATTCATGCATGAGGACCGAGCAACTCATAGCCAATCAGCGAACAGAGGGAGGGTTCGTGAGCATGTATATTTGAATTGTAGTGCGTAGGAAGGCTAATTGCATACATGACAACCAGATGTTAGCGATTGGGTAAAGGCAGAGCCACTTGTTTTAAACTTCAGCAGAGTCCACACCTCCAAGAAGAAATCGTTTCTCAATGCAGCGACTCCAGACCCTCTGTACAAAATGAAATGAAGTACAAGGGGCTGGTTTACCAGTGTGTGCGTCTGGCCTGCGTGTGCATTCATGTGTTGGTTTTTGCAGGCTTTCCACTTAAGCTTACCCTTTTGAATGTTTAAGACACTTTACATCTGGTGTGTGTGTTTGTGTCGGTGCTTGCAGTCTTTCCCAGACGTTGTACCCTTTAACCGTAAACACATGACTGGTTGTTGTACTACCTTCATCAAGATCTTAGTTTGCTTGCCTGCCTCTTGTATTAACTAACAAAACCTGTTTTAAAGATAGCTGTGTTAGTTACTTCACTCTAGTATTGTTGGCATGCGTGTGTTTTGCATGTGAGTGACCTGCATGTCTAAAGATCAGTTTTCCCATTACATTCCTTATTGTACCATAATTCACCTCCTACCAGTCCATAGCCCTTTGCCTCGCACTTGTCTACATGTCTTTCTCCGCCTGCTGCAATGAGACTGTTTTCTCCTCTGGGTGTCTTTTTCCCCTGCCCCCCATATCAACATCTCTTTGTGAAATACATTTCTCTCAACGCCACGTGTTCAAGTTGCTTTATTAGGCCTTTGGGCTAATGCTCTGCACCCATAATCCTCGATTGTTATCACGCACGTGTGTGTGTGTGTGTGTTTGTACATTGTGTTGTGTCTGAGATAACTGATAAACCCCTCAGTCACATTGCACAGTCACAACACATCTCTTTCCTAGGGAAGTCCCCCCCCCCAACAGTTTTACCATCAGTGTGTGTGGGTTGTGTGGATGCATTTCGGCTCTCTAAACTTGGACTGCCTGAGAGTCGGAATGTTATCTGATCTTTAGAGGTTGTGGCTGTGAATGGTCATTCTGTTTGGGAATGTTCATTTGTTTTGTTTACGCGGTGCCTTATTCTCATAGCTGACCGGTGCAAAGCATGTGTTTGCTGCATCTGCATGCACGTGCATTGGGTACAGCGGTATTGAAGCTCTTTCTAGCTTGTTTATATCACAGGAAACCGAATATGAGTTTGGCTAAGCAGCAGCCTTACCTTGGCTGCATCTGGTCCATATTACATAGATGGAGAGTGGCATATCGCTGAACCTTACATTGAGTCTAGATTTTTCAGCCATTTTCCTGTTGTACAGATGCTGTGTGATAGAAAAACTTGTCATATCCCTAATGGTGTTTTTGTGTGTGTGTTTTTTATCTGTCTGTCTGTCTGTCTCTCTCTCTCTCTCTCTCTCTCTCTCTCTCTCTCTCTCTCTCTCTCTCTCTCTCTCTCTCTCTCACTGTGCCCGTGTCTGTGGATGGATGGGGATTTTCCTACGTCTGTGTGTCTGGTGTGTGTGTGTCTACCTCTATGTATGTCTGTCTGTCTTGTTTTGTGTGTGTCGGTATGTGTGTGTTTGTGTATGTTTGTATTTGTGTGTCGATGTGGATGTCTGTCACTCTCTCTCTGTCCATCTGTTGTGGCATGTGTCATTTATTTTTGAGTCTTGTCTGTATTTGTGTACATGTTCATGTGTGTCTATCTGCTTGCTTGTCTGTCTGTCTGTCCATGTATCTATCTGTGTGTCTATCTGTGTGTCTGTCTCTCTCTGTGCCCATGTGTCTCTGTGTCCGTCTGTCTGTGTGTTTATGTGTGTGTCTGTCTGTCTATATGTCTGTCCGTGTGTCTTTGTGTGCGTCTGTCAATTTGGCTATGTCTGTCTGTGTCTATTTGCGTGTCTGTCTCTCTCTGTGTCCGTCTGTCCATGTGTCTATGTGTGTGTCTGTCCATGTGTGTGGTCTGTCAGATATGGAGGATCCTCCGTTGGCCCCGCGGGGGACCCGTCTGCGGCACAGCTCCCAGAGCGAGGAGGCGGCCCCGGTGTCGCTGTGCTCCGAGGTGTTTGGCGCGTCCGTGGAGGCCGACCTGACCCCTCCGGGCAGCGCTGGCGGTAGCGTCATAGCCGGTGGTGGCGGCGCCCTCCCGCCCCTTCCCCGCAGCTCCAGCGCCTCTGACATCATGGAGCCCTTCATCGCCGAGCGCGCCAAAGGTGCCTGCCCCCCAGACCCCTCCAGCTGCCCCCCGCACACCCCTCCCACCACCACCTCCTCCTCTATGGGCGCCGTCGTGCCCGTGACGGTGCCCGCCGCCCCCCAGTCGCAGGGCTTGGCGGGCGAGCCCCACCCCCCACAGCCCAACCGCCCCCCTTTCTCTTCCCCCTCCTCCTCCTCCCCCCTCCACCACCAGCTGCAGCATCACCACCTCCCCCCGCTCTCCTGCACCCCTCCGTTCGCACAAGGAGCCACCGCTGCTGCTGCTGCTGCTGCTGCTGCTGCTGGCGTGGCCTCCACCATCGCCGGGGGCGACGCCAGCAACAGCAGCAGCCGAGTGCCTTCCCTGGACGCGGCCGAGCGGCACAGCATCTACGAGCAGCTGTGCCACCCCGCGCCCTACTCCGCCCCACCCTCGCTCCTCTGCTGCGACCCCCTCGCCACCCCGCAGCAGCAGCAGGCCCAGTGCAACATGGGAAATGTAGGCGCAGACGACGACCTCATGAGCTCGCTCAGGGAGTACTTCATGCAGAGGGCCCAGGGGGAGGACGGCTGGGCTGGCGAGGGGCTCCTGATGATGGGTGACAGTGTCGAAGAGGCAGGGCCAGGCAGGGGGATGGAGGGAGGAGGGGTTGGGGTTGGGACGGTGGGGGCAGGAAGGGAGAGGCTGAGGATGGAGGACAGGAGAGCCAGGGGAAGTGCCAGCTCGGCTGGGGAGGAGGAGGGCTCAGGCTCAGGCTCAGGCTCCACCGAGCGCAGCTTCTACGAGTGCCTGGAGCACTGCGACTGGACCAGCGCCACTAGGGGGTGCTGTAACCCAGCGGCCCAACAGAGCAGCCAGGACAGAGCACAGGAGGTAGAGAGAGAGCAGCAGCAGCAGCAGGAGGAGGAAGAGGAGGAGGAGGAGGAGGAGGAAGTGGGGGGTGAGGAGGGGTCCAGGAGAGAGGCCTGTCTGCAGAGACAGAACGCCACAGAGGCGGAGGGGGAGCCAATCACGCAGCAGCCGCCCTCTCACACGCACACACACACGCACACTCACCACTCACAGCAGCAGCACCACCACCACTTCCACTCCTCGCACTGGCTGGCCAGGGTGGGCCCCAAGAAGAGGGCCCGTGGAGTCACGGGAGCAGGCGGAGAGGGTGACGGAGGAGGGGGAGGTGGAGGTGGAGGAGGAGGAGGTGGGGTGCACGTCAGCTTCCAGCCGTCCACCGAGTCAGTGCAGTTCCACAACCCCCTGGACACCAAGGAGGCCCCGTGGAAGACGCGTCTGAGACGCCTCAGCCACTTCAGCCACAGCAGCAGTAACTCCTCCACGACAGCAGGGGGCGCCGCTCAGGTTTCGGGTGAGGGTTCTGCAGGAGGAGGAGGCGGCGGCGGCGGGCCAAGGCGCGGTAGGTTGGGCCGCTCTGCCCTGAGACCCCGCGGCTCCCGCTCCCGCTCGCAGGAGGCCGGCTCCACCTGCAGCCCCTCGCGCCACCACCATCACCACCAGGGGGCGCTGCTGGGGGGCGTGTACAAGTCGGTGGTGCACGCCCTCTCCCACAAGCCCAAGGGCCACGCGTCTCCCCAGCGCCACCAGGTGGCCAAAGTGCAGCCCGCAGACGCGCCCCTGAGGGACCTGTACACTCACGTTATGGGCTATTTTGGAAGGAAACCCCCAGGTGAGGCACCAGGAGCTGGAGGAGTCCCTCCCGACCCGCCGCACCCACAGCAAACGAGCAACTGCAGAGCCAAAATGGCATCCGTTTTTCCTCCTCTCATATTTTTCCTGCCTTGTGATTTTCTTTTTTTTTTCAATAACAGGTTTTGATTTTTTTTCATGGCTGAATGCGGATTGACTTGAAGCTTTTTTTTTGTTTGTTTACTCATTTTTTTTGTTTTTCCTTTGGAAACAACAAACAACAGCAACACGTAAAGACCCGGAGTTGCGACGGGCCTTCTATCCTGGGACGGCTGCCATCTTCCTCCCCTCCTGCTCCTCTTCCTCCTCCGGCTTCTGGGAATTTTAATCTCTGCTCCCTCCCCCCCTCCTTCCCTGGATGCTGCATGCGGCCTCATGCCTGCCTCCCCCCAGCCTTTCCTCTGTCTCTCTCTCTGACACAAACACACACACACACTCTCAAAATCACCTACTCTCACACCTTAAACACACAAACACACATACCATGCAGAATGCTACATCTGCAACCATAAACACACCTGTTGCTCAACTTTTTATACTATACTATTAACACCCAAGAGTGTATTTATTTCAACGACAAAAGTGTGTTTATTTTCCCAGTTATGGTCACTGAGCAAAAGATATTCTGTGGCATTTTATGCCTGATGTTGAAGTGGCATACATGTACAGTGAATTACCAGTAGAGGGCAGCAGAAGCCCACTTATGTACCTGTCCCCTTACCCTGTAAGCCAGGCTTACAGTAATGCATTGGGTGCTACAGTCTGCCCTTTGTCAGTGGGATAAACTCGTGTTTTGGGACATGTGAGCACAACTTCAAAGCTACCAGCAATACGCAGTGGTTTAGATGTACTCTGGAAACACCTGTAGTCATAATAGTCACAAAACCTTAAATAATTTCTTTTTTGCCTCACTTTTCCTCATTAATAATTTTCAGCTAAAAAAGTGTCTTTCTCCGTAGGTCATGGCAGCCTGTTTGTATGGCACATGGCAGTGTCCAGACTAACCCTGCTGGTAGCAGAGGCAGTGGATAGGATTGCAGATTGCAGGGGTGGGGAGGGGAGGGTCAGCACTGTGTTGGGAAGGATGCCTGGGCCTGCTCATGCCCCTAATAGTCTGTGCGGTGGCATTAGTGACCTCCAATGGAGAATAACCTCTAACTTGCCCTCCTCGCTGTGTGTCGCTTTTTGGGATGTGGACTGGCCTGGCCTTCGCAGATTGCCCCCCCTCCCCCCAATGCCCCTACCACCCCACCTCCCTAATGCCCCTCACCACCCCCCCCACACATACACCACCTCAGCCAGACTGCGGACCACGGTGCCGGTGCCCTTCCCATGCATTCATGGGCCGAGGGATGGCGCCATTGGTCGAACCATTTTCTCACGCCCTCTCGCTCCCTCTTTCTTTTTCTTTCTCCCTCTCCCTCCATCTCTCACTATTTTGGGGAATTGCATGACGCAAGAGTAACATTAGTTTCTGCATCGCTTGTGTGGTTGTAATCAGTTATACAGTCCTGCCGACTCTAATTATTTTGCAGCTTTTTCTAGAAATGTTACGTTTCCCTCTATTTTGCACGCATTTTTGACTATTTTTTTGTTTTTGTTTTTTGGTTTTTCAGTTTTGTCATAGTAGGTATTTAGAGGTGGAGTACATTTTTTTTCTGAGCTGGTAGATACCCAATGCATGTATGAGGTTAGTAGGCATCAGAAGCGTAATGCCAGTATCTCTTATTGTCAGTTAGTCAGCTTAGCCGCTTTCAGCTTCACAACATCAAAGGTACAGAATGCAGTGTGTTTGTTGTCTGAAATATTATAAGTATAATATTTCCTGACCTACCTGACTATTTTCCAATTTTAATTGTAAATTGAGTATCTGCAACAAGTCTTGCACTCTGCACCTTTAAAGTTGTGTAGTGTAATTATATAGAGGAAGGCTATGTGTAAAATCAGCTTTGAAGCATATATTCCCCTGTACATTAATTGCAGAGAGGGGTGTGTGTGTTGTTGGCCTGGCAGTCAATCTGAGCTGTGTGTGTGTGTGTGTGTGTGTGTGTGTGTGTGTGTGTGTGTGTGTGTGCACCTATTGTGTGGGTGTGTGTGTCTGTTTGTCCGTGTGTGTGTGGCCACAGCCAACAAGGAGGATGTGGCTCCAAAGATGCGGCCGGTGTCCAGTGACGCAGGCAACAGCAACGCCAACTTCAGCGACCTGATGGATGAGTTTATCCAGGAGCGCCTGCGAGCGCCCCGGGGCAACTCTGTGAGTCCTCCAGACCAGGTGCACGCACAGCGGCTCTCACACACACACACACACACACACACACACACACACACACACACACACACACACACACAAATACACACATGTACATGCACACACACTCAATTACACCTGCACGCACAACGGCCTACACATACGCAAATACACACGTATACATACACACACAAATGCACATTTACATTTGCACGCCAAAACCGCACCCACACACAGGCAAATACACACGTATACATGCACACGCAAATACACATTTACACTTGGACGCACAACGGCACCCACACACACACACCAAAATACACACGTACACTTGAAAGCAAAACGACACCCACACACACGTACACATTACACATGCACACAGAAATACACACGTCCACATACAGGCACAGACAAATACACACGCACACACACAAATACACACGCACACACACAAATACACACGCACACACACAAATACACACGCACACACACACAAATACACACGCGCACACACACAAATACACACGCGCACACACACAAATACACACGCGCACACACAAATACACACGCGCACACACACAAATACACACGTGCACACACACAAATACACACGCACACACACAAATACACACGCGCACACACAAATACACACACACAAATACACACACACAAATACACACACACACACACACACAAATACACACGCACACACACAAATACACACGCACACACACAAATACACACGCACACACACAAGTACACACGCACACACACAAATACACACGCACACACACAAGTACACACGCACACACACAAATACACACGCACACACACAAATACACACGCACACACACAAATACACACGCACACACACAAGTACACACGCACACATACAAGTACACACGCGCACACACAAATACACACGCACACACACAAATACACACGCACACACACAAATACACACGCACACACACAAATACACACGCACACACACAAATACACACGTGCACGTACTGCACCTTCTCACTTTACAGTCTCTCTTGTTAACTTGCGTGCTTTTTTTCTTTATCTCTCGCTGCTTTATCTGTAAATTAAGCCCCCTGTTTTCCGATCTGTCTTTGCCCATAGGGCTTTTTGGTTCATTCGTGCTGCCCTTTTTACCCTACACACACACACACACAGTCTCTCTCTGCCTTACTCTCCCACTCACTCACTTACTCTCTCTCTCTCTCTCACACACATACACACACACACACTTTTACACTCCTCTCTCAGCTACAGTAACCAGCCCTCTCCCCCTCTTGCCTCCCCAGGGCATGACCTGGTGTGACAGCAGTTCTGGCAGCCCAAACACACACACACACTCTCTCTCTCTCTCTCTCTCTCTCTCTCTCTCTCCCCCACAGACTCACACTCTGTCTCTCTCTCTCACACTCTCACTGTCTCTCTCTCTCGCTCTCTCTCTCGCTTTCACTCACACACACACACAGTCTCATACACACACACACATCAATAACTGACCCTCTGTCCATTTGCAGGGCATGACCCGTCGTGGCAGTAGCCCCGGCAGCCTGGAGATCCCCAAAGACCTGCCCGAGCTGCTGACCCGCCAGAACGCCACGCGGCCCGCAGAGGACCACGGCGTGCCCTCCGAATGGACCTCGCCCGCCAGCGCCAGCGGCAGTGACCTCATCAGCTCCGACAGCCAATCAGAATCCTTTAACGCCTTCCAGTATGACAGCAAGTTTGACAGTAAGTTTGGAACGGATGTAGGAGCTTATTTGGAAAGATTCATTTTTAGTTTCAACCTGAAGCGGCTGTTCAAAGTACCACTGGCTTGAAAGTTATTTAAAGTACCATTGACTTTATGAAATGGCACTGTGTGTGGCAAGTGCTTTAAAGGTGTACTTCCATCATGTTTTCATTAATTTTGCTGTGTTCTCTAGTATTGATTGCCCTGTGCGCTGGTTTTGATGAAAAAAATGTTCTAGTGCTTCTGTTTCAGGCTGTTTTAGTTTGGTGGAGGGGGTGGGGCCGGGAGAACAACACGATTTCACCAGAGGTGTGACACGCTCCCTGCAGCTTCCTTTGCCCCACAGTCAACTTGATAGCAGAGTGGGGAAAAGTCAACTTGACAGCGCTAAAACTGCACACAGAATGTCTTCGGAGATACAGCCTTATGTGTTTGATCCTGAATCCGAAGAGGAAAGAGAGATGGCACAAGCACAGTCGCTTCCTGACCGTTTGTCAATGAACGTTTCAGAATATATTTGCATGACAAAACAGTGCAAGGGCCCAGCTAAATGCAGTTCAGTCATTTAACTAGCCTTTCCCAGCCTATTGTCTTCTTTTGACTGATATAGAAAATGGGGGTAGAAAAACATTTTGATATGCAGCATGCATATGCAACTCGGGGTGACCTATCATATTTCAAAAGAGCAAGTACTAAACGGTTTCTCGTGGAAGTACACCTTTAAAGTAATAATTTATTCAATATCTGTACTGTTGTGTGAATTGTTATGAAAAAATACTACAATTAAAAAAAACAAAAACAATCACAATATACAAAAAGCGCAATCAGAGATGGCAACCTGACCCCCCCCCCCCCCCCCCCCCCACCACTGGGCGGACACACAGACAGACACACACACAGACAGATGCATACACAGACGCAGACACATACACAGACGGACAGGGTCATTGCAATACCTGGTCAGTCTCTTCGTGGAACAGGTAATAAAATGTTTTAAATTCGCGTGTGTGTGTCAGATTTTAGCTTTGGGGCGGATGCGGCAGCCGGGTCTGTGGACAGGGACAGTTTGGGTGGAGTCCCCCTGACGGCCGAGGAGCAGGAGCTGTCCAGCCTCCACACCCTCCACATCGACTCAGACAACAGCAGCCAGCAGGGCATCTCTGTCGACACCGTCACCATCACAGGTCAGAAACACACATGCGCACACACACACACGCACAGGTACAAACCTAGGTGATAAGCCGACCTCATGACCTCAGTCATTGGCTAGCGGCTGGGCCAGTCATGGGCTAGCGGTTAAGGGCTTGGATTTGCAGCCTAAAGATCACAGGTTCAATTCCTGACACCGCCAGGTGGGTCGGGGGAGTGACTGACCAGCGCTCTCCTCCATCCACCCCCATGACTGAGATGTCCTGAGCATGGCACTGTCCTCACACACTGCTTGCCGGGCGCCGTTGTCACGACTGCCCCCTGCTCACATGTGTGATGGGTTAAATGCAGAGGGTGAATTTCCTGCACACAGTGCACACAATTTGAGATATGTGCACTTTGTGCTGTGATGTACCGTGTGATCAAAATGACCAGTGGGACTGACTTTCCCTTTCACTCAGAGGAGGAACAATAGGCTGAGTTGTGAATAAATAGGACACTGTCATCTACAGTGCATTTTGAGGAATCATGCCATTCTTTTTTAGTTCTTTGGCGATGGTGCACATGTGGAAGGTATTTATCCTAATGTCTGTGTAGATTCTCATTCATCCAGGCCATGGTAGTCAAAGGAGCTAACTTGTAAGCAACTGGACTTCTTTTTGGAGCTTGAAGATGTTTCACCTTTCACCTTTCATTCCAAAAGGCTTCTGCAGACTTCAGCTGCTTAGAACTTAGCTCCTTTGACTATTTCTCCTAATGTCTGAAATGCACATATGGACATATGGAAGCCTAGCCCTGCTTATGAATGAATGTGTGCACAGGCTCAGAGAGCGCCTCCCCCATGCACTCGCTGGGGGGCTCCCGCTCCCAGACGCCCTCCCCAGCCACGCTCACCGCCGAACACACCGAGCACAAGGACCTGCAGCTGGACCAGAAGCTCCACCACTCCGTCCTGCAGACCCCTGATGACCTTGGTAACACGCATCACAACCACACACACACACACACACACATATTCACACAACAAACACGTATACACCACACAAACGTATATACACGCACACACACAACCACACACATTGACACACATTCACACAACCACACACATATGTACACACGTACACACACACACACACACACATACACACACACACACACCCTACACATTCATTCACACTCTCATCACACACACTCATAAACATCTGCACCTAGCAATATCCTTGAACATGGTGGTAAACACCTTACGGTTGTCAATTTTTCAACTGTCCTTTCTTAAAAATGAACCCTTTTACCCTTACTTTCATTTTCAAAGAGGCAACATTTAACCCCACGATGATACTTGGAAACCTTGGGAACATAAACTAACTTCCTGGTGCACTCCCTCTCTCATTGTCTCTTTCTCTCTTTCTTTCTTTATTTCTCACCTCCCTTGCTCTCTCTCTTATCTCTTTATCCCTTGTTTTCTTTCACATTCTCTCAGAAACGAGTGAGTTCCCCAACGAGGACTGCAGCGTGATGGCTGGGCGGCTCTCTGACGGGCTGGCATGCGGACGTTGCCACGGTGATGTGGCGGAGGATGCTGGGCATTCTGGGGGACGTGAACTCCATCAAAGACCCCGAGATCCACGCGCAGGTCTTCGACTACCTGTGCGAGCTGTGGCAGAACCTGGCCAAGGTGAGTCCTCAGGGAGGGGGGCAGGATTTGGCTGGTCAGCTTCAGCCAATTAGCAAGCCACTTCCTTGTTCCCCGTTTCCTCCATTCTGATTGGTGGGGTGCACCACACTCATGCGGGAGGGTGTCCCTGAGCTATGTCACCGTCTATTTTTGAACATCCAATGCCCATCCTCAATACAGCTTTCCGCTGTACCTCACATCAATCAGTAACGTGGCACCTAATTGGCTAAGTACAATGGGGGCAGAAATGAGCCTCATGAACTCCATTTTGAACATTTGGAACCATTCATTCAACTTTGGCTAAAATTCACCAGACTAGCATTTCATTTCCGATTGAAATGAATGGGGACAGGACTTCATCACTTTCTCCAGTTACTGTAATATCTCCATGTGTTCAGGTCACACAAGAGACATGGCCCAGCCAGACGCCCGGTTATAAGACTAAGACCTGGAATATACTTGCGGTTTACATGTTTGCATCCTAGCTGCCGTGCATTGTGTTTCCTAGGAGACCGTGTTTTGTGTTTCTCTCTTCTCCCTGTTCTGGGTGTGATTTATGTGGTCTGGCCCAAGCAGGGACCTGCAGTGTCATGCACAGTGCTGCCCCAGTACAGCCTCGTGCTGCAGCAAGTCTTTGCTCGTGATGCATCTGGTTGTGTGCATACGTACGCTTGGTCAAGCAGCAAGTATATTTCAGGCCTGAAACCCAGACTATTAAAATGCAAATTTACAAAACTAGTGGTCACAGATGTGTATTGTCTGTGCACATTTGATTGGTTATCAGGAGTGTCATCCAAATTTAAAATCATTGCATGATTGATAATGACAAAATCATTGTTTCAAGTTTATTTATAAAAAAAAAACAGTAGGCTCATACAGTTAATGTCAGCTCTTGGAATGTACTGGATATATAAAGCCAATTTTACTTTTTTTTTTTATATATATATATTTCAAATTGACATGCATGTAGATAGTTTAAATGCCCCCAACCCCACCACAACTGCACTTTAAGCACTTTATCCCACCCCCTACCTCCCATCACCTATTCACCACCCTTGCCCTTCATCAGACAGCCATCCCCCAACTGCATTCTACGCACTTTACTCTCCCTCTCCATGCACGATATGGGCTGACAAACAGCAACTTCACTGCATGGAACATCACTATGTATAGATGCATGCGACTATAAAATGTCCTTGTATCCTTCTAAAATGTATGTATACTGGAAATGCATAATCTTAGAGTGTGTCTTTCCCTGAAAAGCTGACTCCTTCTATGTGTGTGTGGGTGTGTGTGTGTTTCTCCAGATCCGAGACAACCTGGGCATCTCCATCGACAACCAGTCGTCTCCGCCTCCCCCAGACCTCATCCCGCCTCTACGCATCCTCACGCCCTGGCTCTTCAAGGTCAGCTCGTTTGATCATTTTGCCTGGATCCAACGCTAATTTAAGACTACAGAAATTTTAAGATATGCTTGTCAATACAGCGCTTTGTTTTGTTTTTGCCTTTGAAATGCATCTGTATTTTCACGTCTGTGACAAAGTATGTCCTGTGAGGATGTGTGTCTTCCTATGTTTATTTGTGTATGTGTGTGAATGTCACTAGGTCATGTGATATTTGTATGTTTCAGAGTGTGGGACTTTTTGGTAATATGGATGTTTGTGCGTGAGCGTGCACATGTGTGTGTGTGTGTGTGTGCGCGCACATGTTCTGTGTGTGTGGGTGGTCTGATGGCTGGTGTGTGTGTGTGTTTGTGTGGGTGGGTGGTCTGATGGGTGGTGTGTGTGTGCTGTGTGCAGGCGACCATGCTGACGGAGCGCTACAAGCAGGGCAAGCTGCACGCCTACAAGCTCATCTGCAAGATCATGAAGAGGAGGCAGGATGTGTCCCCCAACTCCGACTTCCTCACACACTTCTACAACATCATGCACTGCGGCCTGCTGCACGTCGACCAGGTGTGTGTGTGTGTGTGAGAGAGAGGAGACAGTGTACACTCTACCTAATAATCATACACCTGTATTATTTTCGAACAGTATGCACATTTTGTGCATTCATATCGGAAAATCAGTATATTGACCCATAAGACTTATTCACAAGACTTTTAATGGCTACTTGATCCAAGTACATTATCTGACACCTAATATGTGTTTGGAGGTATTACACAGAAGTCATCTCTCCCCTTAACTTCCTCCTCTCTCTGTCTGTCTCTGTCTCTCTGTTTTTTCTCTCTTCTCTTCATCTTTGTTTCCCTATTTTTTCCTCACTCTCTGTCTTTCTCTATCTATGTATTTCTCTCTCCCTTAATCTTCCTCCCTTCAATCTCTCTCTCTCTTTCTCTCGCTCGCTCTCTCTCTCCTCCTGTCTTTTCTCCCCTCTATCTCCCTCTACATCTGTCTCTCTGTCTGTCTGTCTGTCTCTCTTTGTTTATCTCACTCCACATCTCTCTCTCTCTCTCTCTCTCTCTCTCTCTTTGTCTATCTCCCTCTACATCTCTCTCTCTCTACATCTCTCTGTCTCTCTCTTTGTCTATCTCCTTCTACACATCTCTCTCTCTCTACATCTCTCTGTCTCTCTATATCTCTCTGTCTCTCTCTCTCTCTTTGTCTATTTCCCTCTACATCTCTCTTTCTCTCTATATCTCTCTCTATCTCTCTCTCTCTCTCTTTGTCTATCTCCCTCTACATATCTCTCTCTCTACATCTCTCTGTCTCTCTCTTTGTCTATCTCCTTCTACATATCTCTCTCTCTCTACATCTCTCTGTCTCTCTATATCTCTCTGTCTCTCTCTCTCTCTTTGTCTATTTCCCTCTACATCTCTCTTTCTCTCTATATCTCTCTATCTCTCTCTCTCTCTCTTTGTCTATCTCCCTCTACATATCTCTCTCTGTCTACCTCTCTCTGTCTCTCTCCCTCTCTCTCTCTCTCTCAGGACATAGTGAACACCATCATAAAGCACTGCTCGCCGCGCTTCTTCTCCATCGGGCTCCCTGGGGCCACTATGCTCACACTGGACTTCATCATAGCCGCCAGCCGCGTCACCGCCTGCTCCTCCCTCAACGTAAGCCGCTGTCCCGCCATCGCTCCACGCTCAACACACACAAAACACACACTCCAGTTCTAGCAAACGCAGAACATGCCCAACACAAAACACACACTCCAGTTCTAGCACACGTAGAACATGCCCAGCACAAAACACACACTCCAGTTCTAGCAAACGCAGAACGTGCCCAACACAAAACACACACTCCAGTTCTAGCACACGTAGAACATGCCCAACACAAAACACTCACTCCAGTTCTAGCACACGTAGAACATGCCCAACACAAAACACACACTCCAGTTCTAGCACACGTAGAACATGCCCAACACAAAACACTCACTCCAGTTCTAGCACACGTAGAACATGCCCAACACAGAACACATAATGTACATGTTGTTACAAGGACCTGCGTGTACCTGAGTAATGTTTTCATTTTATCTCTGACCTTGTCCATTCTGCTTTCTTTCTCTTCTTCTCTTGTTTTTTTTGTCTCCCTCTCTCTTTCTATTTCCCCCTTGCGCTCTCTACCAAATCCTGCCTTTCTCTCTCTCCCTCTCTCCCTCTCTCTCTCTCTCTCTCTCTCTCTCTCTCTCTCTCTCCCTCCCTCTCCATCTCCCCCCCTCTCTCCATCCATCTATGTCCCTCTCTCAGGCTCCCCGAGTGGAGGCTCAGATTCTGCTGGGTTCTCTGGTGTGTTTCCCCAACCTGTATGAGGAGCTGCCCGCCCTGCATCCCACCACAGCTGATGTGGTCTGGACCAAGTTCCGGGATGTGAAGGTTAGACCCCTGCCCTCACCTCACCTCACTGTCCTTATTTCCATTAGTATACACAGTGTGTGCACAGCACATACACAGTGTATATAAATAATCCACGTTGTCCATTTAGTATGCTCGCCTAATTAAATGTATCTCAACATGGAAATATTTGGCAGTAATGCCTTTTTGGAGCTGCTGGATGAACTAAACTGATGTTTGATTTGGAGCCAGTAACAGCAACAAGCCATACAGCACCATCCACGCTAATAATTTGTCTAACTCTATTTGGTTGCATTTTCTTGTGTTAATTCCCATCAGATTAAAACTCATTTCAGTCGGTCTGCTTTTTATTCGGCTATTGAATAACACAGCAGACAGATATCTTTATATAGATACCTCTAGAGAGAGAAGTGATGTTTCCATTATCTTCGTACCTGTCATCATTTCACACTGTTATTCTTAGTGTATTACCCACAAGGCATATTTTAGCCAAACTGGCAAAATTATAGACCACACATGCAATGTGGTACTTCTAAATGGAATCTGTACACTGCAGGGCAAAGCATGTGATGATAAACTTAGTGGCAATGGTGAGTAGTATAGCATCCATGCTATTGCAGGGGTGCTGCAGGTAAACAGCACTAATACCATAGACCGTATGTACTAATAGCTCCATATGTGGTCCTGCTCATTCCTGCTCCTGTGAGATGTGGGGTCTGTGCGGCCGCATGCCGCTGACCTTACACGAGGCCCGCGCCACTAACGAGCTCTCAGCAGGGGGCTGTGAGGCTGGCCTCTAATGTGCTAATGGTGGCATGTGTATGCTGGGGCACTCTCTCTCTCTCTCTCTCTCTCTCTCTCTCTTTCTCTCTCTTTCTCTCTCTTTCTCTCTCTCTCTTTCTTTCTCTCTCTCTTTCTCTCTCTCTCTTTCTCTCTCTCTTTCTCTCTCTCTCTCTCTCTCTCTCTCTCTTTCTCTCTCTCTTTCTCTCTCTCTTTCTCTCTCTCTCTCATTCATGTTCTCTCTGTCTTTGTCTCTCTCTGTTTTTCACTCTTTTTCTCTTTCCTTCCCTCTTCACCTCCACACTTTCTTTCTCTCTCTCTGTCCCACTTTCCCCCACTCTCTCTCTCTCTCTCTCTCTCTCTCTCTCTCTTTCCCACCCTCTTCACTCTCCACAATCTTTTTTTGGCTCCCAACCTCTTTTTCTCTTTCTCCATGTCTTTCAGTCTCTCACTTCTTTTTTTCATTCTCCCCCCACACACTCTCTTCCCCCCCTTTTCTCTCTCTGTCTCTCTCACCCTCCATCTAACACCCCCCCCCCCTTTCTCTCGCCCTCCTTCCCCCCCCCTCCCTTGCTCTCTCTCTCTCTCTCTCTCTCTCTCTCTATCTCTCTCTCTGAGACACGAGCGGTGGTCCTGTGCTGTGCTGTGCGGCGGTAGGCGGTTAGCCCCCTGGCATGCGGCCCTTGGGCGCAGGGCTAAGTAGCTGATGCCATGCGCCTCAGCGTCCCCCCCCCCCCCCCCCTGCCCACAGCCAGCGCTGCAGAAATGTACACAACAGTAATGCATCCACTAATCACAGGCCTGGGCCTGCATCACAACACCGTCATTCATGCACATACTCTGCGTGTGTGTGTGGGTTTATTTTTGCTCTGTGTGTTTCTCGCATCTATACTGTTGTTTGTGTGTGTTCAGGTATATTAGTTCTTTGCGTGTGTGTTAGAGGAGAAGTGAGACTTGTTTGTGTCCGTGAGGTTGGTTAAACGCACCTTTTCAATGCAAAAACATGAAGACACCAGAACATTGGGCTTAGAAGAAATAATCATTGGCATATTAAATGTTCATTCAGGGGCTTCTGTTGTATGCGTTGAAGACTGCTGCTGTATGTGTGTGTTGTGATGTTAACTGAAAGGTCAGTTGTAACTGTAACCTCTCTTGTTTCTCTCACCCCTTCTTTCGTTTCACACCTCCCCTCCCCCCGTCTGTCACTTTCCCTCCCATCCGCATCTCTCTCGCTCTCTTTCTCTCTCTCGCTCTCTCTCTCACTCAGGAGCACATCATTAAACACATTCTAAACTCTGCCAAAGATGAACCCTCAGCCCCTGCCAGGTAAATACTACTAACACCTGTCAAACCTCTAATGTTTCTTGCTCTCCCTCTCTCTCTCTCCCTCTCTCCCTCTCCCTCTCTCCGTCTCTATCTCTCTCTATCTCTCTCTCTGTCTCCCTCTGTCTCTATCTCTCTCTCTCTATCTGTCTCTATCTCTCTCTCTGTCTTTCTCTCTGTCTTTCTCTCTCTCTCTCTCTCTCTCTCTCTCTCACACACACATTCTGTCTCCCACACACAGATGCACATACACACACACTGACACACACACTTGTCTTCTCTTTCCTGTATCTGATGTATAAGGTGTTAATGACTCACATCCAGCCTCATTGTCTGTCTGGACAGCAGTCGTCTGCCTGATCCGCGGCCCCTGAAAGCTCCGTCTGACCTGTAGATTAAGTGGCAGTGCTGCTACTGATCATTATGATAATGCTGACGGCCACAGCATCAGGCCCCCCAAAACTGCTCAGGAGTGGGGTGTCGGGTGGTTGAGAAGGATGTGGGATATAGGCGTAATTTGCAGCCCCCACCCCTCAATAAGCATATTACATGGCTGGTAACTTCCAGCTCGTCTGAATTTTACCCCCCCCCCCCCCCCCACACACACACACCCCAATTGTTAACCCAAAGTTACGCTCTTGAATGTGGGTTTGAGTATGGGGAGAGGATGGGGGTCTGTGTGGGGGCGAGGGCACAGGGATTGAGTGACTGACCTGTCTGTACAAACTGAGGCCGCCTGTCAGACAGAGACAGATTAGGGGGCCCAGCCCGGCGTACTGGGGACGGGCAGTGGTAATCCACACCCTCTGCTCTGCATAGTGGCTTTAGGGCGTACTGAATGTCCAGACAACAGACAGACATACATACACACACACACACACACACACACACACACACACACACACACACACACACACACACAATGTGTACTGTGCATTGTACATAATGTAACACATGCACACACAAATGCCATATGCAGTACTTTTACTTTACTTTTAACACTTTTTAATTGATTTTCTTATGAAGACAATCAATCAAATTTACACATTGCAAATACAATGGTCTATACGCAATACTTTTAATGTAACTCACCATCACACAACACATACACACGCACACATCATCTGCAGTGCTCAACATGACACACACACACTCTCCCACACATACACAGGCAGGCAGAATTATTGACCCACAAACACACGCCCATACATGTGAGAGTGAGTTGAGTACAAAGTATCTTGCTGGTGGTGTAGGGTCTTAGTCACTGCTGAGTTGTGGTGGAGTGGAAAGGTCACGACCCCTGGGGGCATGTAGAGGTTAAAAGGTCAGGAGGGCCACTCAGACTGAAGTAGAACTACACCTATGGCCTACAAAACTCCTACCTGCTATTGACTTGTCCTTCAAATATGTCTTGTGTTTCCATTGATACATCTGTGTGTGTGTGTGTGTGTGTTAAATCACATTAGTTTCAGAAGTTTAGATATAGTTTTGTGAAGTATTCAAATCAAAACATAACGTCTTTATTTCATTTTATTTTAAAGATTCTGTATGGGATTTTTGCACATTGCAGGGCAAGGCAACTTTTTGAATTTAACACATCATATATATATATAGGCTGTTCAGTGTGCTTAACGTAAACAAAATCAAGAAAAATATAATATAGAAGACATGGAGATAAAAGTGCAATTGAAAGAAAGCAAAATGTATATGGAAGTATTACATTTTAAAAGTAAAAAAAGAATAAATTACGTACATGCATCTTCAGGTCGTTGAAAGGATTTATTGCATACAATAACCACGGTAATTTAAGTTACCCATAAATACTAATGAGTGTGAGAGAACATTAAGCAATTTTAAACACTACTATTAACATTTCCTAAGCTTTTGGTACCAACGGGCGGTGGGGCTGCTGTTAATGCCTTGCGTCAATGTGTGCCTAATGCGTGTGTGTGTGTCTCAGGTGTGTAGCTCTGTGCAGCCTAGGCCTCTGGCTGTGTGAGGAGTTGGTCAACGGCACACGACATCCCCAGATCAAGGAGGCCCTCAACGTCATCTGTGTCACCCTCAAGGTAACAGCACCCATGCGGACGCTCCCTACATGTGTTTGTCATTCACCTGGGTTCAGTGTTCAGTGTGCCCTCGCTCATTGTAGTGAACACAGCATGTCCCTTTCCTCTCCTCGTGTCTCCATTCACACGCTCACTTGTTTAAACACACATCTCCTTATGATGGTGGTGATGATGATTAGCCAATCAGGACATTACCTATGCGTGTTTGTCATTCACAGTGGCAGGGCTGAAAGGTCTCAGGCATGGTGCCTAAAATCAGGCCTGCGACAGTAGGCTACATTTAACATTTGCTAGTAATAAGAATAATAATAATCTTTACTTGTATAGCACAATTCATACATACAAAATGCAGCTCAGAGTGCTTTACAGTTTGGCAAGGTCACCACAAGACAACATTTCTTGCAGTCCAGTGGCAGCGGAGCGGATGAACACAGTAACAAAATGATGTAGTGACGCAATGCTCCGTTAATGCGAGGTCTTGCGTGACACAAGAATGTAATGTCACAGCGACTCAATGTCTCGTTTATGCGGGCTCTTGAGTGGCGTAATAATGCACTGTCACAGAAACGCCATGCCCCGTTAATGCGGGCTCTTGCGTGAACACTGGTAAACAGTCCCTGTAGACCAGAGGTGCTAGAACGACGCAATGCCCCGTTGATGCGGGCTCTTGCATGAACACTGGTCATAGTAGACAGTCATAATAACTTTAAAATGCTTTGATGATTTCAGGCACAAAATTATGTTCTGCTTTCTGCCCTGCAATGGTGTGTTGTCATAGATCACAGGCCTACCCGCCAACCCCCCCACCCTCCCAATTTAGCATACTTGCATTACATATTTAAACACCCATCCCCCTTATGTAGCTGGCTCCAGTGCGGATATCTGGACAGCAAAGTGCCTGCACATGTTAGAACTTCCCCCCTGGCTACAGTGCAAACTTCTGGACAGTCATTACACTTGACTTATTTTTGCCCATTAGCGCTGCATTTCACCATCTTAAGTTTCGCCATTCTTCCTATCTTCAGTTTGCAGATGGTTAAAGCCGTCCAGTTTCGCATGCCGGCTTGGGCGAAATACACAGGCGCGAATGTTCTGTCAGGGCTATAGCGCTCGGACTCTCTGTGAAACATTCGCTGTAACCGTGCCACGAGAAGAACCCGCAAAGTCTGTAATCTTCTGCCAGAACATTGTGCTGCTTGTGCAAGTGTAAAAGGAGCCATGCCTCCGTGGTGTTATTGGATGTAATGAACATCGCGGCTAGGGCTAGCAGCAGCAGTGGTGGCCGAAGTCAGGCACTGCTGTCCAGGCCCCCCCCCGGGTGTGTGTGTGTGTGTGTGTGTGTGTGTGTGTGTGTGTGTGGCTTCCATCTCCTCCCCTCTTTCTGCCCTCCAAGCCTGTGCACTGTTTGCTGGCACTCCCTGCCAGCCGTCTATCCAGAAGAAGCTTAATACCACCCCTGCGCAACACCAGTACAACCTCCAGCATAACCCTCCAAACATGTACACACAGAAAACACTTACATATACACACACTGATGCTCAGACACGCACACGCGCACACACACACACACACACACATACACACACATAGACACACACACATCCCCCTTCAGTGAACCAAAAACCCAGCTAAATCTGGACTGTCAACATGTTTGGCTTGCACGCCCCGCACAGACAGAAGGCTAATCCACTGAAGAATGCACGCTCCAGCGACTTCAAGGAATTATTATATTGCTGTCTGAAAACGGCAGGGAGGGGGGACTTGGAGCCGATCTGTAGCCATCCCGCCCCACACTACACACACATGCACACACACATGCGCACACACACACACACACACACACACACACACTTGCTCGCTCTCTTCCTTTCTCTCTCTTACATGCTCGCTCACTTTTTTTCTTGCTCTCTCTCTGTCTTCTCTCTCACTCACACACACACACACTCACACACACACACACACGGTTGAGCGAGTGGTGGCTGGGTCCAGTGGAGTCCAGAGGCTGCCTGCTGCTCCAGCCTCCATTGTTGTGCAGCCCTCCGCTGTGTGGCAACACTGCAGCCACCGCCACAGGGAGCCAAGGCCAGAGCCCAGAGATGATGGGGGAGGGGGGCTATATCAAGGATTCTCTCTCTCTCTTCCTCTCTCTCTCTCTCACACCCTCTGTCTCTCTCTGTCTTTCTCTCTCTCTTTCTCTCTCTCTCACCCTTTCTCTCTTTCTCTCACTTTCTTTATCTCTCTGTATCTCTCTCTCTCTCTCGTCTTCTGTCTCTCTCTTTCTCTCTCGCTTTCTCTCTCACTGTCTCTCTCTCTCTCTTTGTCTCTCTCTGTCTCTCTCTCTCTCACTCTGTCTTTGGTGTACTTGCTCTTTTGCTTTGTCTCTTTTTCCATTTTTTTTCCTTTTTTTAGTCTTCATCCATCTCTCTCCCTTTTCTGATCTCGCTCTTTCTCTCTCTTTCTCTCTCTGCTCCCTCTCTCCTATCTGCAACTATCTGTATTGCCAGTTTATTCCATCTTTCACCCTCTACTTTTCTTTTTTTTGTTGTTTCCCTTATTTCCTCTTGCCCCTCCTCCTGTTTTTGGGAGGGGTGTGTGGGGTGGATATTGGAGGGGGGTCTGTTCCAGTCAGCAGAATTAGGCCTGGAAAAGGGCTCATCCTCATCTTAATCCTGATCACAGATCGAGACACTCTGACACAATGTGCTGCTTGTCTCTCCCCTGAAGTGCTGGCACCCACACAGCCACTCCGCACACTGCACACATAGACTCAGACACACACACACACACACACACACACACACACACACACACACACACACATCCTGCCAGTTAGCAAAAACAGATGTCTGAAAGCCGTGTGTGTGTTTGTTTGTGTCTCTTCCAGTTCCCAAATAAAACCGTGGCCCTGGTCGCTGCCGATATTCTGCACCTGCTCATCAACTATGTGGATCACTTGCAGAAATTCCCTCCCGACACCCCAAAGAAAATAGTGGAGGTACCGTGAGCCGTTGTTGTAATTCAGTAATACATATTGGGAAGTGGCCCCTCAGAAACGCTGCTTTTAAAATGGTTTTAATGCTGAATGAGGTGTTATTTTGACAAATGTACAGGGTTCCCACTGTCATGGAAATTCTGGAAAAGTCATGGAAATTGAAAATATAATTTTCCAGGCCTGGAAAAGTCATGTAAATTCACTGAAAGTTTTGGAAGTTTCTCCCTAACGCAACTACAGCATTCTGTAACTTCTGTTAAGTTATCATTAGGCCTTTAGAGTCGAGTATTTTGAATGTTAAACATTTCATATTTAGCCCTAAAAGTATGTTGAACTCTACACACTTAAGGTGCCGTGAAGTCACGGAAAATTCACTTCAGGTCACGGAGAATGTTTTGAAAATTTGTCAGTGAGAAAAAATGGGAAGCCTGAATGTAATTACACATGTACATGAGAATGACGTGTGGAGGTAATATGGGTTATGTGTGACCCGTGTGGAGGTAATATGGGTTATGTGTGACCCGTGTGGACGTAATATGGGTTATGTGTGACCCGTGTGGAGTAATATGGGTTATGTGTGACCCGTGTGGAGTAATATGGGTTGTGTGTGTGGTGTGGAGGTAATATGAGTTATGTGTATGATGTGGAAGTAATATGGGTTATGTGTGTCGTGGGTAGGTAATATGGGTTATGTGTGTGTCTGTTGCAGATCCTAATAGCCACCATCACCTATCTGCTGCCCACCACAGAGTCCTCACCACACGAACTGGACAAGAGGGTACACACCACACACACACCACACATAAACACACACATATTGCAATAATACACTTTCAGTGCCCCACTTTGAGAGTTTTTTTTTCTATCTGACGCCTCTATCTGTCTGTGTGTGTGCGTGTCTCTGTGTGTGTTATGTGTGTGTGTGTGCAGCTGGTGGTTGCCCTGCTGCTGTGCCTGCTGGACTGGGTGATGGCGTTGCCCCCGAAAACCCTGCTGCAGCCCATTCAGATGCTTACCCCCGACAAGGACCGCGGAGAGAAGTCCGTCCTCAGCTGCATCTACAAGGTACAGCAGCCCCTGCTTCAGGCTGGAGGGTTTCATTGGGACTATGGCCCCCTCCACACCACAACGCTCCTGGATTTTTTTCTTTGCGGGTTAAAACAAAAGTTGTGTCCACACGACAGCGGAGCAGTAAATATTTACGTCCACACGGGAACGTTTTCATTGCGTTGTCATTGGGGAAGGTGTGTATCATGTAATGTATGTTGATTTTAGCAATGTGTGTTCTTGTTTAGGTGCGTCGGATGCAGCGACAGTTGCCCTATTTAATAAGCATAACATATGAGAAGTGAACTAGCGATGTTTAGGCTACAAAAAAAAAATTGTAGTTCAATGTCAGAAGGTAGAAACAGTTGCATTACACAGAGCCTACACTGCAGACCATTTATACCCCAAATTATCCCACAACAGCCTGTTTGTAAAAGTTTGCCGCTGTTGTCGCCGCTATTGACCCACTTGCGATACGGAGCAGAAAATGAAAAAATAGAATGAGCTGCAAATAAACTTGAGACAACTGCAGAATTATTCGCTTAAAACATGTCATATGTTGATTTTAGCAATGTGTGTTGTTACTGAGGGGAGGCGGAAGAAGCGACAGTTGCTCTTTAATTAATTAAGAGTAATGAAAGCCAACAAGAAGTCATACAGCCAGTTTAATGGCAGTAAAAACAATTGCACAACAGCCAGCCTACATTGCAAGCTAATCAAATCACAATCTATTCGACAGCAACCAGTTTGTAAAAGTTTGAAGTTGTTACATGAGATGTGCAGCGCAAGGTGAAGAGGCGACGACGTCATCGTTCTCAAAAGGTTGCGTTTTGCCTGTCCACACGACAACGAAACGGCGGAGTTGTCAGACTTTCTCACTTTGGAACCCGTTCTCAAAAAGTATCGTTTTCGGCCACCCAAAACGCCGGCGCCATGTGGACGAAAGGCCATTAACGCAAATAAAATTAACCGTTTTGACCTGAAAACGTTGTCGTGTGGACGGGCCCTATGATTGTAGTGTGTATGGTGTGAAAGTAGGTTTACTGTAGTTGATTTGTTCTGCTTTGGGCTTTTGCATACTTCACTGGGCTTCACATGCAAAAAGACAGACAGGCAGGCAGGCAGATAGGTGCGCGCGTACACCTAACCCTCTTAACGCCCAAAATACATGCAAGCGAACCGTCGGTTGAAGAGACATGAAGCTTAAAAGGCTAAAGAATCCTGAACGGTAATGGTTGTTTTGGTTTTGCCATGGTAATATAATGTTAATCAACAGCACTGTTTAAAATTTTATGTACGTCCATTTTTAAATGTTTATCTCACCACCTATCGCCTTCCAACTGGAAAGAATGGAACATCATTTGAAACAATGTCATTGGTTCCTCATTTGCATAAAGTTCAGTAGAACTCAACTTTTCCCACCCGCGTCACTAGCCTCGCTGATCTACGTCACCACCTGCCGCCTTCCGACCGAAAAGAATGAAGTGTTCCGCTTCGCGCGCTTGCATGTATTTTGGGCGTTGATGTACACGTATGCACTCAAATTTGTATAGTCCTGTGCTGTGTACATCTTCACAGCACATCCATCCATCAGCAAAAGATGCAGAGACACGTGACTAAGCTGTAGCTCTCTGTGTGGTTTCCATCACCTGCTCTGAGGTCTTGCATTGACCTCTCCCTTGTCCCCTTTGATTAGTCTGTCCATTAAGCGTGCCATGGCTTTGTTTTTTGGAGGACAGACTCTCGTCCACTTTAAACCCCCCCCACACACACACACACACACACACACACACACACAGTCTCTCTCTCTCTCTCTCTCTCTCTCTCTCTCTCTCCACAAAGCAGCCATCTCCAATTACTCCCCTCTCAGCCATTCACAGTCGCCATAGCGACGCAGTCTTTAATGGGATTATAATTGGATCATGAGTATATGTATTTTTCAGTCATTACCATTTTTTACTCCATCTTTGCCACCAACACAAGAGGTGGCTGGAGATTTTCTTTCCTTCCTTCGCGGCCTTTTATCAGTTCTCTCCGCCCTTTCACCACTCGTTTTTTCCCCCCAACTCTTTTCTTTGCCATCTTATTATCTCTCTTCGTCTTTGTCTGTTCCATCTCTATCTTACTTTTTTCCTTTTTCCGTGTATTGTGTCACTTTGTTTCTCTCTTCCTGTTGGGATTTTTGCCTTTACTTTAATTCACCCCTCCTATTATTTTAATTTCTTTCTCTCTCTCTCTCTCCCTCTCTCTCTCTCTCTCTCTTTCTCTCTCACTTTCTCTATCTCTGTGAGGAAGGATCAGTCAGTGTCAACCCCCACTCATCTCTTGATTATTTTGACTGTTTTTCATTAGTTTCTAATGTAAGGTATGTGATTCTCATCCCTTAAGGTTTTTAGTGGAAACAGGCATTTACAGAGGGGGCCAGTTGATTGGCTGCTAAGCACAGATATCAACAGCCTTTCCAAAGAGATCACCGACTGCATCTGTAAAAGCCCCCTTTTCCCTCTCTCGCTATATATCTCTTAGCCTGGTAAACCAGTAGCCTGGTAAACCCGCCCCTCGTACTTCATTTCATTTTGTACAGAGGGTCTGGACCAGACACTGTCAGAAACGATTTATTCCTGGAGGTGTGGACTCTGCTGAAGTTTAAAACAAGCCTCTGCCTTTACCCAATCACTAACACCTGGCCGTCACGTATGCAATTAGCCTACCTATGCACTACAATTCAAATGTAGCACACAAGGTCAACGTCACGGCTAACGAACACACCCTCTGTTCGCTGAATGGATCGGTCTTGCTGGGGCCGACTAAATGACCCTCAAGAGATTCCGGTCCAGACCCTCTGTACAAAATGAAATGAAGTACGTGGGGCGGGTTTACCAGGCTATATATCTCTCCCCTTTTTCACTTTTTCCATCTCTCTCTCTCTCTCTCTCTCTCTCTCTCTCTCTCTCTCTCTCCCTCTCTCCATCCAGGTTCTGCATGGGTGTGTGTATGGGGCACAGAGCTTCAGCAACCCGCGCTACTTCCCCATCAACCTGTCTGACCTCAGTAGCCCTGACTACGACCCCTTCCTGCTGCTGGAGAGCCTGAAGGAGCCCGAGCCCCTGCACTCCCCCGACTCCGAGCGCTCCTCCAAGCTGCAGCCCGTCACCGAGGGTACCACACACCTCCACACCTCCCCTGCACAGGATTAGCAAACAACATCTGCATGCTTATAATGTGCAGAATTCATATACACTATAATGGCATCATACTACTATTGTCATCATATGTTATCATACATTATACCACGGCTTCATTCAATTTGACATTGTGATGCGTTCTTTAGAACGGTTATTAACTTTCTATATACGCACACCTATGAAGTAGTCCCTGCCTTCCAACCTTATTGTGTTTATGTATCAGTGCGCCAAGTTCG
>CM050205.1:29952500-29985000 GCA_027475355.1 Coilia nasus | reverse complement strand
CCTCTCTCTCCCTCTCTCTGTCCCTTCCACCCTCTCTCTCTCCCTCCCTCTCTCCCTCTCTCTTCCTCCCTCCCTCCCTCTCTCCCCCTCTCTCTCTCCCTCTCTCCGTCCCTCTCTCTCTCTTTCTCCCTCCCTCTCTCTCTCTCCCTCCCTCCCTCTCTTCCTCCTTCTCTCTCTCTCTCTTCCTCCCTCTCTCTCTCCCTCCCTTTCTCCCTCTCTCTTCCTCCCTCCCTCCCTCTCTCCCCCTCTTTCTCTCTCTCTCTCTCTGTCTCTCCCCAGTGCGCAGCCGCATCCAGCAGGGCCTGATCTCGGTGGCGGCGCGCACGGTCATCTCCCACCTGGTCAACCACCTGGGCCACTATCCGTCGAGCGGCGGGCCGGCCACGCTGACCAGCCACGTGTGCGAGAGCCACGACAACCCGTACAGCGAGAGCCCCGACCTGGCGCCCGAGCTCTTCGAGGCGCCCAACCTGCAGTTCTTCGCGCTCAACAGCTCCACGCTGCTCTCCTGCCTGCAGATCCGCGCCGAGGACGGCCTGCCGGGGGGCGGCATGTCGGCCGGCCTGACCACCACCAGCGCCTGCGTGCGCGTCATCGTGCGCGACATCTCCGGCAAGCACTCCTGGGACTCGGCCGTGCTCTATGGGCCGCCCCACTGCTGCTCCAACCCAAACCCCCACCCCAACGCCGCGCCCCCGCCTGTGTCCTCGTCGGCCGGAGTCTACAGAGCCGCCACAGGAGACAGGCAGAGGGGAGGAGGGGAGGAGGAGGAGAGGGTGGAGAGGAGGCTACAGGAGGAGGAAGAGGAGGATGAGGATGGGGATAATGATGATGATGATGATGCTGATGATGAGGAGGATGAGGATGAGGTGGAGGATGGAGTGCTGGTGGTGGATAACGGGGAGCTGGAGGAGGCGCTGAGGCGGGCGGAGCAGGCCGGCGAGAGGCTGCTTGGCGAGGCCCTCTCTAGGGGAGACACGGAGGAGGAGCAGGAGAGGGCCAAACGGCAGGAGAAGCAGAGCAGCAGCAGCAGCAGCAGCAGCAGCAACAACAACAACAACAAGCAGGAGGGAGAGGAGGACAAGCAGGAGGAGGAGAGGGAGGAGGGGGTGGGGGAGGAGGGGGAGGCAGAGTCGGGGCAGGGAGGAGGCGTGGAGGAGGAGGAGCGGGTGGCGGACGGTGAGGAAGATGAGGACGAGGAGGGCCGGCTGGGTCTGACGGGCCCGCGGGCCAAGCGGCGGTGCCGGGAGGGGGTGCCCCGGTGGGACGCGCTGCGCGAGGGCGAGGACGAGGACGCGCTGGACGAGATGCTGCAGTACCTGGGCGCGTCCAGCCCCGAGTGCCTGCAGCGCGCCGGCGCCCCGCTCAACGTCCCCGCCCCGCCGCCGGCCTGCGTGTCGGAGAAGCAGGAGAACGACGTCATCAACGCCATCCTCAAGCAGTGCGCCGACGAGAGGGACTTCTCCGCGCACCGCGGCAACGGGCTGAACATGAGGGCCGCGCGGCAGGGCCAGCCGGGCCCCCAGAGGCCCCAGAGTGCCTTCTACTACTGCCGCATGCTGCTCAACATGCTGGGCATGAACTCCTGGGAGAAGAGGTGAGGGGGGTGGGGAGGCAGACACACAAACACACACACACACACATGCACACACACACACACACACAGAAGAGGTGAGGGGGGTAGGATAATGGGGGGAGGCAGACAACACACACACACACACACACACACACACACACACACACAGAAGAGGTGAGGGGGGTGGGATAATGGGGGGAGGCAGACAGCCCACAAACACACACACAAACATTCACATGCACACACAAACACACACACATTCACATGCACACACAAACACACACACACACATTCACATGCACACACAAACACACACAAACACATTCACATGCACACACAAACACACACACAAATATTCACATGCACACACACACACACACACAAACACACACACACACATTCACATGCACACACAAACACACACACAAACATTCACATGCACACGCACACACAAACACACACACAAACACACACACAAACATTCACATGCACACACACACACAAACACACACACAAACATTCACATGCACACACAAACACACACACATTCACATGCACACAAAAACACACACACAAACATTCACATGCACACACAAACACATGCACACAGAGACATTCAAATGCACACACCAGTGGTGCAAATTAACTTGTGAACTTACGCCAGCCACTGACAAATAAATGTTAAAATTCACCAGCTACTTAATAGTAAATGATTATTTTGTGTCCAACATTTAGCAGGCACTTTGATATTTTACCAGCATGTGGGCTGGTGCCTGGTGTGGATTTCCATCCCTGGCACACACACACACACATATACATATTTACGCACACTCATACATACACATACATTCTCACCCACATGCACAGTGCACACACTCATTCGCATCACATACATATGCACAGATTTAGCATGCAGACACACATAAAGACAGGAAAAAGTAGTTAAAGGTAGGTACATTTCTAACTGTTCCCACCGTTGCAGTGATGTTGACCAGAGTGGCGATCTGTAGCTACAGTGGAAATGACAAGCGGAAGCAGGGTTTTATATGGGGATCCGTTGTCAAACTCTCTCTCTCTTTCTCTCCAATTTCCCATTCAGTTTTGTCGCTGCTAAAAACACAAGCTGCCGGTAGCCAGGCCTAATGAAATAATGAAATCATGAATCTGCATTATGGTGCGAGGATAAGACCTGTTATCATTCTGCACTGAAATCGCTCTGTGTAAACATCCTGTTTCAACTTTGTGTGTGTGTTTATGTGGGTGTTTACGTGTGTGTGCATGCATTTTGAGGTAATCAGCTTACAACTGTCAGCATCTCTCTCAGTCTCTCCCTCATTTAGACACACACACAAACAAACGCACACACACACACACACACACACACACGCACAAAGCATAATTTACATTGACTTCTCTTCTATTCCGTAGGACATTATATAGATCTCATTTCTCTCCTGATCATTAGGGATCATTATATGAATGGCTCAGGCATGGCCCATGAATAAGGCCCTCTGTGATGACGGTTGTTCTGGCATTATGTAGTCACCGTGCTCTTGAGGTCCCAGGGCAAAATGGACACAAGAACACTGCTATGTTGTGTTACCACACTGAGGTTTCGAACACAGGGATGTCTTTTTAGCAGCTCTTCATTTTAATGTGTGTGTGGAAGTGAGATGGGGAGTTGTTCACTTGTAATTTTTTGCTTCTGTGGGTTTGTGGAACACAGATTAATGCACTTCAGTGTGTGTGTGTTTGTGGGTGAAAGAAAATGTTGAAAGGTGTTGGTGTGGTGTTTGTCATGCCATTCTTTTTTAGATGTGTGCAGTGTATTCATTTTTTTGTAAGTGTTGATGTGGACCATGTCAGTTAGTTCAGAGTAAGAGTGTGTGTTTGTTGTTATGTAGACATGTAAGGTGTGGGTGTGTGTATGTGTGTGTAAGAGCATGTGTGTTACTGATTCATTAGGGCTGGGTGAAGTTTCTGAAGTGGTTTTACTCATGGACAAAAACACAAGCCAGAGAGAGACAGAAGACACAAGAACAGTGCGCCAAACACAGGCAGGATTTGATTTAGATAGACACTGAAGTCTAATGTCATTTTTAAATTTGAGTTTGGTTTTGAGCTGAGGTTGCAAACAGGATACAGAATTGCGAAATACGAATTTTGCACAGGCTTGACACACACACACACACACACACACACACACACACTCGCACGAGAAAACACAGACATGTGCACTGGCACATATGCACATACGCACACTCTTGGGCATGCACATAAACACACCTACACACAGACACACACACACACACACACACTTACATGTGCAAGCACACTCACACACACACTTACACACACACACACGTGCGCACACACAAACACATGTGCGTGCACACTCTTGGGCATGCACACACACACAGACACACACACACACAGACACACACACACACGCACGTGCGCACACACTCTTGTGGGCTGGGTTATTAGCCACGGGGGGCCCAGGCAGACTGCACAGGGTCTTTTAAAGGATCAGAGCCCACTCTGCTCTCCCTCACCTCCCTCCATTCAGCGCTAATTCATCCCCTGCTCACAGCTTCAGCACCACCACCACCACAATCCCCCCGCCACTGTGCGCGCCAGCCAGCACGCCTGCCTGTGTGTGTGTGTGTGTGTGTGTGTGTGTGTGTGAGTGAGAGTGTAGACATTTAGAGTGTGTGTGTGGGAGCAAGTAAGCTGTGTGTGTGACAGAGAACAAGAAGCATGTGTGTGTGAATACGCAAGTGTGAGTCTGTGTGTGTGTGTGTATGAGGGAGCAAACAAGCTGTGTGTGTGTGCGTGTGTGTGTGTGCGTGTGTGCGTGTGTGTGTGTGTGTGTGTGCGAGCACGTAATGCGAGGCTTTTCATGCTGTCCCCAGTGTGTCGGCTATGAAATGGCTCACTTTCAATGGAGAAAATGAAGACCATTACGCCACGACAAGCTAATAAAGAGCCCCCTACTCAAAGAGAGCGAAAGGAAAGTGAACGAGAGAGAGAAAGATGGAAAGTGAGTGAGAGAGTGAGAAAGAAAGAAAGAGAGAGTGGGGGGCGGGGGTAGGGAGGGAAAAAAGAGGTGGTAGGCGAAAGCGAGCGAAACAAAAAGTCCCTTTAGAAGGGGGGAAGGTATGTGTGGCGCAGCGGAGCGTTTTCCTCGTGACTCACGCCTCTCCAAGTCGGAGGGAAAAGGTAATATTGAAAGAGAGAGAGAGAGAAAATCATTACTCTTCCCGCCAGCAGCGCCTTCCATCAGCCCAAATAGGCACATTTCACATGTGAAAATAAGGTGGCTAACTAAAGTTCTTCATGACATTCTGTCTCTCTCTTTATCCCTCTCTCTCCCTCTTTTTCTCCCCTTTACTTCTCTCTCTTTCTGTCTGTCCCTCTCTCTCTGTCTCTTTGTTTCTCTTTCCCTCTCTCTCTCTCTCTCTCTCTCTCTCTCTCTCTCTCTCTCTCTCTCTCTCTCTCTCTCTCTCACACACACACACACACACTCACACACACACACACACACACACACACACACACACACACACACACACACACACACACACACACACCTTTCTGTGGCCTACTTTATCCCTGCTCCTCCACTGGGTCTTCTTTTAAAGCCCTCCCCAGTCTGCTCCTCTCTGAATCCTGTGTGACAAAAACAAAGTCTGGGCCAATTAAGGTGGAGGAGTGTTTAATAGAGCGGAGCTGGAGGGCGCAATGCTGGCAGGCCCTGCATCCATTAGAGCACAGACTCATGAGAGAGAGAGAGAGAGGCAGAGAGAGAGAGAGAGAGAGAGAGAGAGAGAGGCAGGCAGAGAGAGAGGCAGGCAGAGAGAGAGAGGCAGAGAGAGAGAGAGAGAGATCTCACTGCAGTTGTATCCATAGCACTCTGAAAGAATCTATTGTATTGCAATGCTGTTTTAGACACTTATAGATCCAGATGGCATGCCTGGTGTTCACCGGGAATTCGATTGTCTGGGACATTGAAGATAAGATGACCTTATTTGTTCTGGACTTTAGATTTTTTGGGGCCACAACACCTGCAAGTGTTTGTTTTTTTTGTTTTTTTTCTTTCTCCTGAGTTTGTTTATTGCACATGTTACTGATTTGTTATTCTGACACCCTGTTGTTTCCTACAGGAGTAGCTTCCACCTGCTGAAGAAGAATGAGAAACTGCTGAGGGAGCTGAAGAACCTGGACTCCAGACAGTGGTAAGTTCTCCACTGAGCTCTATGTGCCGTTCTCCACTGAGCTCTATGTGACTATTTTGCTATGATTGCTATGACATCTTGCTATGACTAGTCCAGACAGTGGTAGGTTATGTGTCTTTAATTCAGTTATGTGTCTTTAATTCAGTGAAGTGTGTTTAATTGAGTGTCCTGCTGAGTACCCCCTGTGCCACACACATCTTGCCATGACTATTTTTCCGCAATTATTGCTGCATGAACAAAAGGTGAACACAGATTATATGATTCATAATAATGAAGTGCTAATGGATTGTGATGGGGATGGTCTGAATGCAAGACATTTTCTTTTTCATATATATGTAGTCTGTACCTGAACTTTATCTTTACATTAGTAAGAGCTGAGGACCCCTTCACAGATGTTGTAATAGAAAACGTTGAGGCACTCCTGTTCACAAAATTTAAAAAGCCGTTATTAAATACTGGCTACAAGCCTACAGATTTAACAGTTTTATTAGACTTTTTTTTTGTTGCAAGCATATATGCCTACCTGTATGTATTCTATCTGTTTATTGTTGATGTCTGTATACACTTCATGTCCATGTGTGTGTGTGTGTGTGCGTCAGTCATTGAGTGAGTCAATTTTTTTTGTTTAAATTGCACATTTGGTGTCTGGTGAAATGCAATTTCAATCCTCTGTCTAATGCTTTGCATAGTGATAATTGACAAGAAGGTACACTTTGACTTTGACTTTGACTTTGCCTTCATCAGGCCATTTCTAGGTGTATTTTGCATGTGTGTACCCCTCCTAGAATTGATTCAAGCACCCCCTATTTTGACACTTTGTCCTCTCCTTGTGTCTGCCTCTTCCTGCTCTCTTCCCCTGTCTTAGCCGAGAGACGCACAAGATAGCCGTGTTCTACGTTGCAGAGGGCCAGGAGGACAAGCACTCTATCCTGTCCAACACCAGTGGCAGTCAGGCCTACGAGGACTTTGTGTCGGGCCTGGGCTGGGAGGTATGGAACGGGAACGCTCAAGTCCAAGTCCAGTCAATTCACCTCCATTTGTGCAGCACGTGCCAGAAACCCTAACGTTACGCTAATGCTGACTGCTAATATGGAATGCATTTAATGCATAGAGATCTCTTACCATGGTGCTTCCAAATGAACTGTCTTTGTGTGTGTGTGTGTTCAGGTGAATCTGACGAGCCACTGTGGCTTCATGGGTGGCCTGCAGAGGAACCGGAGCACGGGGTTGACCATGCCCTACTTCGCCACCTCCACGGTGGAGGTCATGTTCCACGTGTCCACGCGCATGCCCCCTGACTCCGACGACTCGCTCACAAAGAAGGTGCGTTCTCACAGAGCTGTTTCCGGTGTGTGTGTTTGTCTGTGTGTGTGTGTGTTTTCAGGTGGATGTCTTTACATCACTTTGAAGATGATTGCACACTTTTGAGTGAGGTGTCTTTTGGCTTAAATGTCTTACTAAGCTGTTTGTTGTGGCCAGTGGCTTGTAAATGAGTAGGTAAATGCACATTCCAGTTGCATTCATTTATACGGATGTATGTGGACAGTAGTTATGTAGTCAGCAGCACTCTGCAGAGAACACAAGGTCACACAGGCATATGCTGTAGGTGGCATGGAAAAGAGCTGTTTTAGCCTTTTTAGCCTTTTTAGATTATAACCTATGGAATTGAACACAAGCAGAAGTGATCAAAAGTGTCAGGGTTAATTAAATAAATACACCATTACATAATTGCTTAAATGAGTCATTAATTCATTAAAATTGCACTTCAATACATGAATGTGTTATTAAATGTGTAATGAATTAAATATTAATTTAGTTCATGCAAAAAACTATAATTATTTTGCTATTTAATTGATTATCACATGCTATTTAATTCATTATTGCATGGTCCTTTTGTTGCTTATAACACACAATAAATATGTTTAAATGCACACATTATTTTTAAATAATATTGTGAAAAAAAATACCCAAAATTTGCATGAAAACACTGGTTGGTCAAAGGTTAACATAGGGCTGGGCGATTTCTAATAAAAAACTCGATTCACGATTCGAATCGATTCGAATTCGAGAGAAAACGCACTGCAGGAAGTGCAGTAGGGATAGCCTTGGGTCTTGGCGAATGTAAAAATGAAATGCATGCACTGTGCGCTTGGAATATAAACTGTATGGGGACGGGATTTTTAAAAATCTCGAGTTTCAGGGAAAATGAATCGATTTGACCTGCCAACTTTTTTGCACAGGCCTAGGTTAACATAAATTTACTAGTTACATTTCAAGTAGAATGCTGAGAAAACTGAATGTGTCATTTTTACCCATAGCACATAGATAGTAATGTAATTTATGAGAATAAGTTAATTTAATCATCTAAACTTGGCCATAACAGTGGCACTTTTGATCCTCCATAATCACACACGCACATGATGCATGTCCTCAGTTTGCTTTTTAGTGCAGGTGTGCTTGTGTGTGTGCTTGTGTGCGTGCGTGTGTGCGTTTGTGTGTGTCAGTCAGAGGGCCTTTTGTCACTCAGACTGACAGAGGCCCGGTGGCTCTGAAAGGGGCTCTGTGGGGCCTCTACGCTGGGCAGAGTGTTGAGGTCGTCGGGGTGACTCTGGTTCTCCCAGTCTGTCCCCCGACCTTCTCTCTGTCCAGTGTCCCTGTGCAGAGGTCGGCCGGGGGCCTTTCAGCTGCTATCGATCCCCTCCTGTGTGCCAGAGTAGCACTGTCGCTTCAGCTCTGCACCCCCTCTGTCCGCCACTTCGCCATCTATTCGGGCTCCTCTCACCTTGCTCACTTGCACATTCTCTCCTTCAATTGCCCTCTCTCTCTTGCTCTCTCTCTCTACCCCCCCCCTCTCTTTCTCCCTGTCTCTCTCGCTCTCTCTCTCTATCTGTCTCTCTCGCTTTCTCTCTGTCTCCCATTCTCTCTCGCTCTCTCTCTCTTTCTTTATTGCTCTCCTTTTCTCATTTTTGTGTGTCTCTCTCTCTGACCCTTTCTTCCTTTCTGTCTCTTTCTTCCCTATCAGTTTCTTTGCTTTTTTCCCTTATCTTTCTCTCTCTCTGTCCGTGTTCTTGTCTTTCTTTCAGTTTCTTTGTGTTGCTGTGTCCTGCTGTTTGCTCTTCTCTTCTCGTTCCCCCCTCACCCATCTGCGCTCACTCGCTCACCAGCGCTCTCTGTGGGTTTCGCCACAGTCCTTTTCTCTCTGTCATCCTCTCTTTTTCCGTCATTCTGCCTCCGTTCATGCCGCTCCTGTTCATGTCAGCCCCCTCTCTTTATTCACTACTCCCCATCATCCCCTCTTTTATTACCTTTTACAGTGTTGAACTTGAATCTCTTTCTCTTTTTCTCTCTCTCTTTTACTTTCTCTCTCCTTGTCTCACTCCCTCTGACCCACTTTCTTTCTCCCTCTCTCACTCCCTCTTTTCCTCTTTCTCTCTCTCACTCCCTCTCTCCCTCTGTTTTTTTCTATCTCTCCCTCCCTTTCACTCTCTCTCTCCGTCTCTTGCTCTCTCTCTTTTTTCTCAATCACTCTCTCTCTCTCTTTCTCTCTGTTTTAGTTCTCTCTGTGTCTCAGTTCTCCCTCTCCCCCCCGTGCTGTCTTTCTCACATGATCTGTAGCACTCGCCATATTTTTCTCTTTTCCCTCTTTTTTTCTTCTTTTTTTACCCATGGTTCCACTGGGGTGAAGTGGGCCCACAAAGGCGGCGTGACCCGCGTGTTCCCCCTCCATTACGTGCCCATTATCCCGTGCGCGCAGCAGGCGGAGGTAGCTTCTTACCCCTTGCCGAGAGGGTCCTTTTGTGCCGCCATGCCCCACACCGCACCGCACCACAACACAACACACCGCAACACACCACAACGTACCACAGCTCACTACACCACACTACAACACACCACACCACACACCACACCGCACTACACCACACCACACCACGCTGCAACACACCACACTACACCGCAACACACCACACTGCAACACACCACACTACACCACACTGCACCACACCACACCGCAACACACCACACTACACCGCAACACACCACACTGCACCACACCACACTACACCACACTGCACCACACCACACCGCAACACACCACACTACACCGCAACACACCACACTGCACCACACCACACCACACCGCAACACACCACACTGCAACGCATTGCACCACAACACACTACACCACACCACACCACAACACACTACACCACACCACACTGCAACGCATTGCACCACAACACACTACACCACACCACACCACAACACACTACACCACACCACACTGCAACACAACACACCACACCACACTGCAACACACCACACCACAACACACTACACCACACCACACTACAACACAGCACACCACACAGCACACCACACACCGCAACACACACCGCAACACACACCGCAACACACCGCACGACACCGCACCACACCGCGTGCAACACACCACACCGCACTACACCGCAACACACCGCACCACACCATACCACACCACACCGTGCTGCAACACATCACACCACACCGCAACACACTACACCACACACTGCAACACACCACACCACACTACACCACACACCGCAACACACCGCACCACACTACACCACACACCGCAACACACCGCACCACACTACACCACACACCGCAACACACTGCACTACACCGCACCACACCACATCACGCTGCAAAACACCACATCACACCGCAACACACCGCACCGCAACACACCGCACCGTCTGCAGTACCAGTCAGCGCTGACACACTTCTCACCAAGCAGAGAATAAAGCTGCCTGGGTCCCCACCGTTAGCCACGGGTAACAATTGTGCTCCCTGGCGGCCTCGTTTTACTCTTCACTCTGTCTTAGTGCTGGTGTTGTGCTTTTGTCCTCTACCTCTTTGCTGGTACACATGTTTTGTCTTTCTTTCAGATAAAAGGCTGAGAGAGAGAAGGTGCTGTGCTTTATTTTCCACACGACAGGAGACTTGTTGCTGGTGTGGTTAGGCTGCTGTAGACTAACTGGCTGCTTTGAGTGTGTGCACGTACGTGTGCGTGTGTGTGTGTGTGTGTGTGTGTGTGTGTGTGTGTGTGTGTGTGTGTGTGTGTGTGTGTGTGTGTGTGTGTGTGTGTGTGTGTGTGTCCAGTTGCTTTTCGTATCCACCCATCACTGTTTGTGCCTTATGTCTCTCACTCTTATTCCCTTAGACTCTAGGGCCTAGAGGGAAAGATTTCTCTCTCTTTACCTCTCCCTCTGTATCATTCTATGCTTCTCTCTCTCTCTCTCTCTCTCTCTCTCTCTCTCTCTCTCCTCCAGAAGTAGTGGTTGTTCTCTCTGTCGCTGGCTCTCTGTCTCTGTCATGCCACCTTAGCTCCAAGCACTGGCCTGTGTCTAGTTTGTGCCCCAGCCGCCCGTCTTCTGTCTGCATTGGTATGTTTTCCTCTCCCTCCGCTCAGCGCAAACCTAATAACGGCCCCCAAATTACCCATAATCACCCTGGCTGGGGGGCTGTGCCGATATCGCTGTCGTTTATTTATTTTTTCTCCCCCCCCCTCTCTCCTCTCCTCTCCTTTCCTTTGCCCCCTTTTCTCGCGTCTCTTGCTCTTTTTTTGAGACTGTGGCAGTGGAGTGCAGGATGAGGGATGGGGCATCATTAGTGCCGTTCTTATTTATTTTGTGTCTCTTTCTCTACCCCTCTCTCTCACACGCTCACTCACACATACACTCACATACACACACAGGCACACACACACACACACACTGTCAGTAAAGGTTGCGCTAGGCGATGAGGTGCAAAGCCACCCCAAGCAGTTCTTAATGAACGCAGACTGGAATGTAATATTTGAAGGGGCGAATGGAGGTTTGTGTGTGTCTGTGTGTGTGTCTGCGTGTGTGTCTGCGTGTGTGTCTGCGTGTGTGTCTGTGTGTGTGTCTACACGTCTGTGAGTGTTTGTTTTTGTGTGTGTGTGTAAGATTGAGGGGCCCACTGACCTCAGAGTGAAGTTCAGGATGGAGTTGAGGTGTGTAATTGGATTACTCATCTCATTTAGTACAGCACACAGTTCACCCCACCCAAACACACACCCCACACACACCACACACACACACACACACACTCACACAGTTACCCCCCCCCCCCGCCATCTCCCCTCCCTCCTTTTCTCATTACTTATCATCACCCCTCCCCCATCTTCATCCCTTGTTTTTTTGTCTCTCTCTCTCTCTTTCTCTCTGTCTCTCTGCTCTTCCATTTGTCTTTGTTTTATCTGTTCTGTTATCTCTCTTCCTCTTTTGTTTTTCTTTTTTTTTCCTCTTCTGCAGTGCGCTGTCAAAATGAGGGAGGAGGGAGATTGTGCCGCGATTGGAGGGCTCGGACGCTGTGGTGTCTCGCAGACGCCGGCCCCCTAATTACCTGTAATAAGCAGACGGATCGTTAGCTGTGCGCTTTAATTTCCGAGCCATTGTTCTGCCAAAAGAAGTGAGGGACACAGAGAGAGAGAGGGGAGAGGGAAGGAGGATGGAAAGAGAGAGAGAGAAATGGAGGGAAGAGGAGAGGAGGCCTCTGCTGTTTTTATCCGTGAGGGATTGTAGCAAGGAGAGGAGGAGAGGTGTAACAAGAAGGTTCACAGGGGCACGTCTGCATCCTGCCCATACACAAGCTGCTGCCGCCCCTCATTAAGGCACCACTCCAGACAAAAAGTCCAGCTCCCTCCCTCCCTCACTCACTCACTCCCTCACTTCCTCACTTCCTCACTCACTCACTCCATCAGATAGAGGTAGCACCCAGAAAATGCTGATTAGGGATGATGAGTTTTGTGTGTGTGTGTGTGTGTGCGCGTGCGTGTGATGGTTCAGTGCCTTTTGTGAAGATACGAAGGGTATCAAATAAAAAACGGGTGCCAAAAATCCACACAGGTGTCTGTGTGCATGCGTGTGACTATAGTTGCTCTTCACCTTGTTCCCACAGAGCAAAGGATTCTGGGAAATACCGTATGAGGTAGGGCTGGGTATCATTTAGGACATGGCGATTCGATACGATTGTCGATACAGGGCTCACAATACGATACGATTTTCGATACAGTGCAATTTAATTCGATTCCGATATCTATACATATTACTTTATAATTATTACTTAATGTCATTCACTCAACAAAACCAGACAAATATTATTTTTATGTTCAATTTATTAAAAAGGAAAATAAAGTTTTTTCAATGCTTTTTTTTTTCAGGGCTTTTTACTGAACATGTCACAGAAAAGGTGCCCAGTCTCACTAGGTACCTGTAGTCAACTTATAAAAACAATTTGTGCAAAAGAATACAATATGGCTAAAGTACATTTGTACTGAACAAAGTACATTTACTGCATTTTTGGTTTATAATCAATAGTGAATTTCTCTGTGCAGTAGCTACTGGAGGGTGTATCAATATTAATAGCCAGAATATCGATATTATATCGTTTTTAAAAATATCGATATATATCGCTGTATCGATTTTTTTAGCACAGCAGTAGCATGAGGGCCATATGAGGCCTAAGCCGGTCCTGTAGCACCACTCTAATCAGCCTCCTCTCAGCTGCTCTGCCCCACTGCTTTTCCATTTTCACTCATTTCTACATGTGATTTTGGAGCCTCAGTGCCCAGCACAGCCTCAGCACACATACACACACACACACACACAGACTAGGGGTGGGAATTGATAAGATCGTATTGGTATTGATGCCATTGTCGATTCTGCCTATTGATCCAATTCTTTATTAATTGTCTTCTATTGAGTTTATTGAGTGGCAAAAATCATGTGTAATACCAACAAATCACTGACTCTGTAAAGTGACCTAGCAAGTTAACCAACTAGCTCATTTTATTGATAAAGTTGTACGTCTTATATTCAATTTAATGCAGTGAGGTTTGACTGTGGTCTGGAGAAAAGGGGGCAACTGTCATTCCTTCAATGCTCTCATCTCAGGTAAAACATCGTGCAATGACATGAGAGAATCATTAAGAAAAATCAGTAACGTCAGAGGTGTATACTTCTGGTTTTACTTCGGAACCGGTTCTTGATTCCCACCTCTAACACACACACAAGCATTGTCCCCTCTCCATACTTCTGGCCAGCTTACTTAGGTTTATGATGGGAGGGCAAAATGTATTAGCCTGGTAAACCCGCCCCTCGTACTTCATTTCATTTTGTTCAGAGGATCTGGACCGGAATCTCTTGAGGGTCATGTCGGCCCCAGCAAGACGGATCCAATCAGCGAACAGAGGGTGTGTTCGTTAGCCATGACATTAACCTTGTGTGCTGCATTTGAATTGTAGTGCGTAGGTAGGCTAATTGCATACATGACGACCAGGCGTTAGAGATTGGGTAAAGGCAGAGCCACTTTTAAACTTCAGCAGAGTCCACACCTCCAGGAAGACATCGTTCCTGACGGTGTCTGGTCCAGACCATTCTGTACAAAATGAAATGAAGTACTAGGGGCTGGTTTACCAGGCTAAAAATGTATGCCCCGATTCCCACCCACATCAGGATCGCCTCATAGACCCTATACCCTTTCATGGGCCCTTTCTTTAGGCAGGGGTGAAGGTTAGGGGTCACCATTGTCAAAGGGAGAATCACAGCATGATCACCACCATCATGTGTTTAGCATATTTACCACAGTCTTGTGTAAAGGGTCATGCAGTATGCATATAGCATGTATTTCTGTCTACAGTATAAAGCATTAGTGCAGTCAGGGGGCTTTCTGCAGCATCCATCATTCTTTTCAGGTCCTTCCTTTTGGAAAGCACCCAGGCCACCCCCTGTCCTCAGCGGGGAAGCGAAACCGCCTAGTAACATGATCACAACTACCTCTTCACTCACCAGAAGCCCAGCTGTGTGTGTGTGTGTGTGTGTGTGTGTGTGTGTGTGTGTGTGTGTGTGTGTGTGTGTGTGTGTGTGTATATCTCTGCCCCTGCCCACCATGGACAGATCTTGGCAGCCACGCCATCACTGATGAGTCAGAACTCACTGTCACGGTTCAAACGGTCAGCAGGAACGAGATTTAAAGAGGTGCTGGGTTGTGTGTGTGTGTGTGTGTGTAGGAAAGAGGAGGAGATGAGGGCATTGTGTCTTAGTATTTCTATGTGTGTGCGTGTGAGTGTGAGAGAGAGAGAGCGAGAGAAAGAGAGAGATGAACATCTGAGTATTTCAGTTCAATCGCTACCCTAAAGCAACACACTTCAAGTCTCCCATTTATACGTACATTCAAACACACGGACAGCACCCCTACCATCCGTCCTTCATTACACACACACACACACACACACACACACACACACACACACACACACACCTACCCTCCCCCTCAGCAGCGGTGCGTGTGGCGTGCTCATATTGTAGCCAAATTGGATTGGAGCTGTCCCCGTGTTTGCGGGGCACGGGGGGGGGGGGGGGGGGGGGGACTCGGGGGCCTGAATTGGATTAGCGCTGGCACAGAGGCAGGCGGCCGGAGAGCGATGGGCCCGATAGCGCCGTTAAACCGTGTTAACCAGACACTAACGCGTGTCAGCACGGCCGCCATCCTCACCATCGCCATCACCAGCCCAGTCCAGTCCAGCTCAGCCCATCCCCACCCGGCTACAGCCCCAGCCCCACTGCACCGCACCGCACCATGGCACACCTTAACGCTACCGCACCACCCCACCGCACCCCATACCCCACACAATGCCACACCGGGCTTTAATAATCTGTTTGTTGCAGGTCGTTCTTTCCCTTATTTCCCATTTTTACTACTGCTGTCACCTTCACTCTCCTTCTCTCTCCTTCTCTTTCTCTCTCCCTCTCTCCCTCTTTCTCTCTCTCTCTCTCTTTCTCCAACTCTCTCTCCCTTTCCTTACCCCTCTCTTCCTCTTTCTCTCTTACTCTCTCGCGCTCTCTCCTTCCCTCTCTGTCTCGCTCTCTCTCCGTCCCTCTCTCTGTCTCTCCCTCTCTGTCTTCCCCTCTGTCTCTCTCCCTTTTCCTGTGTGCTGTCCTGCCATTGCCCTCTTGTGTTTTATCAAAGCATGCTAGTGCTCTGTTGAGGTTTTAAGAGTGGTTTTGACGATGGTGGGTACTCCATTTATACTTATTTTATGTTTTCTTAAGCTTTTATGTCTTTTATTTACCTTATACTTATTTTACTTTTGTCCTTTTACACTTATTTTATCTTTTGTGCTTTTGCATATTGTTCTTTGCTTTTATTTTTTGTTAAGCACATTAAACTGCCTTTGTGTATGAAATGTGCTATACAAATAGACTGGACTTGATTTCCACCCAAGGTGTAAAGCAGTTGTAAGCCTGCCGGCTTTCAAGCTATAAAGCAGGTGTCGTCCGGCAATGCTGTATCACTGTTTCATATGTACAGTGGTCCCTCGCTATAACGCTTTTTTTAGTGCATGCTTTTTTTTTTTTTTTTTACAGCGCATTGTGTTCTGCGCCCTGATTGGCTAAGGGGCTGTAGAACATTGTCAATCAATCTCCTCCGTGCCGTGTCTCCTGTACGGTACACAGTGGGCTTAGCTTGTAAAATTTACATAAATCTTCCATCACTATCCATGTGACTCTGAAGTGCTGTATGTTTATTTTTAGAACGGAACTGCCGCAAATAACGAGGGACCACTGTATTGCTGTGAGTGGCGTTGAGCACGAGTGGCATGGCCTGTCTGCATTCGAGCGCTATAATGGACAGGGTTTATTTGGGGGGGTGGGTCATGTGGGCCTTCGGAGTGCCGTGATTGGCTGAAGTGAGATGAGTTGTGGGCCAGCATGTGTTGATGGCCCCTCTGAGCGGTGATAGAGTGAGGTGAGGGGAAGATTAAGTGCAGCCAAAAAGATGGATGAGGACAGAGAGAGTGTGTGTGTCTGTTTGTGCGTGTGTGTGCGTGTGCGTGTGCGTGCGCATGCCTTGTCCCCTTCAGTATGCCCATCTTAATCTTCCAGTCTTGCTCTTTTGTTCTCAACTACTCTTTTTTTTGTCTGTCTTCAGGTCCTTATTTCTTTCTTTCTCTCTTCCTCTCTCTCAAAACAAAAGTGCTTTCAACAGTGCAGCGGTCAAACCCCAAATCTGTACTCTATTGCCTCTGCTTTTGGGGGGAAAATCAAGCGAACGTAGCGTCAGGTTTTATTTTTTCCTTTTTTTGGGCCTATGGAATTTACTTTTGTGTATATTTGTGGACTTATGGACTGAATGCTGCATCTCGAAAAGGTCAAAGTCATGCTGTTATACTGACATGAGGACCTCATACTGTGCCTGTGATGAAGCTTGTGACACACATTTCTGTTCTGTTTTAGTTATGTGTAAAATATCGTTAAAAAAAAAGGCTTTGTTTTGTTTTCCTTGGTGTGGATGAAATTGTGTTCTGTGTATTTATTAAACACACTGTGGCACAAAGACCTCAGTAATCGCTCCTGGGTGTCTGATTGGTCTTTGAAAATATTCACTGTCCACTTTGTGTGGCTAAATCTCCCCTGTCCTCTCGTGTTTGCAGCTGAGGCACCTGGGTAATGATGAGGTACACATCGTGTGGTCGGAGCACTCGCGAGACTACCGCCGGGGCATCATCCCCACCGAGTTCGGAGACGTCCTCATCATCATCTACCCCATGAAGAACCACATGTACAGTATCCAGATCATCAAGAAACCAGAGGTGAGGCACACCTGCACAAACCTGAGTGTGTGCGAGTATGTGTGTCTGTGTGTGTGCACCTACGCACAATTCCATCACCAATTCAGTGTGAGCTCCGCAATCAATCTCCCAAAGCTCTTTCCCATTAGGATGTCAGTAAAGTCTGTTGCCTAAATATCAATCTGTATACCATTACACAGCTTCTTTGACTTGCACGGTCATACAAGACAGCACTATGAAACAATGCTGAACTGTGCTTAAACATCGTGCTCCACAGAAGAAAAGCCTGCGTGTTATGTGTATGTGTATAGTGTGTATTTTGTAGCTGTTTTTACTCTAAACACACATGCTTAAATCTGCTCAGCTAAAATGGGTAATGTGACTGAAAAAAGAAGGACTAACAAGCATCTGTGTTGTTAGTGATTTACATGTTGTGATCGATGAGGAGGGCACGTTTGACAAAGACATCCTCTGCGGTCTCTGGCTGTCAGTCACTCGTCCGAGTGGCTTGTGCAGGGTGCATAGGTCTTAAGTCTTACAGAGTATGGAATTTTGAAACACTTTTCAAACTCCTTGAAATGTCTGGAATTGTGTGTGAAAGTCTTAATAAAGTATAGAAAAAAAGTTTCTCCCAACATTTAGAATATGTTTAAAGGCATATCATCTTGTAAAGTAAGAAATAGGCCACATAAGGAAAGCATATAACAAAAGAAAGAATTTATAAAAGAATTTATTAATATATTTCATTAATAGCTCAACCTGTTTCTTTAGGTCAGAATTTATGTAACAACCTGATAAAATGCACCAGAATTTAGGAAATTATATTTGATTTTTCAAAAACAAATTCTGGGAGCAATTTTTTAAGGGAGCAACCACCCTGCTTGTGTTGCATAAGCTGATTAGCATCCAGGACAATGAGCCGGTGACTCACCTGGGCCGTCCCAGCAGCCTCTCTTTCGCATGGTGGCTCTCATTTCACACTCCACCACAAACGTCTGAGGCACTGATGGCTGGTGGGGTGGAGTGGAGGGGGCTCGACTCTATGAACACAAATGTCCGCTGCCGGCACGCCCCTAGCCCCCACTTCCTGTTCAGTTATGTCCCCAGCGCTCCTAATCCGATTCTCGGCATTCTCAGAATTAAATTCCGGCATGGAGACGGATCTGCGAGACCACAGCTCTCCGTCCTGGGCCGCTGGAGTCCGAGGAAATGCAGAAAGATGGCCAGATAAGGGGAGAGAGGAGAGGAGAGGCAAGGCGAGGCCTGGCTTTTATGAAAGTCAATTTAAGCAGCCCAGCCTGTGCATCAGTGCTACTGGTCGTATTCCTCTGGATTATTTCAGGAGTATACTTCTGTTCTTTTTCCTTTTTCTACTCCGACACACTCCAGGCCATAGAGGCTGGACTCTGTCACCCATTTAGGAACACTCAAAAAGAATGTACTGTACTAAAATGCTCTAAAACTCTTGTGAATCATGTTTCAAAACCACTGTGAGTGATTAGATTGTACAATTATGAAGACTAGCAAATCTAAGCAAAGCCAATAATGCACATCATTGGGTCTTGTGTTGATTAGATTTGTTGGTGCACATTCAGTTGTTTTGTTCCTAATGTTTGTTGTTGTTGTTGTAATTTATTTCTAAATTACGCTTTGTCACAGTTGAATTGCTGAATGTGTTTCAGCTGGAGATGGTGGTGCCCCTCCAAGAACAATATTTAGTATTTAGCCAACTCAGAAACCTCTACTCTTGGGAAGAAAAAAACAAGTTTGGAAGCCCAAATTCAGAATTGTAAATACAGTTCAAAGTGTCATCAAATGTCAAATAGAGATATTGGTGATTTTTTTGTAATCTATTTTGACAATTACAGTGTACAATGCACACCTCACCTTTTGACGAAATTAGCCCTTTTCGTTTCTCAGATCAGAAATTGGGGCGGGGTACTTGCCTGCAGCAACTGCCACTTTCTCTTGCAAGTGCTTGTGATTAGAAATCGCCTGAGTGAATGAACGAATGTGTGTTGCTCTGCTCTGTTGTCTGGTGTGGCGTTGCAGGTGCCGTTCTTCGGGCCCCTGTTTGACGGGGCCATAGTGGACAGCAAGATCCTGCCCACGGTGGTGAGGGCCACCGCCATCAACGCCAGCCGCGCCCTCAAGTCCCTCATCCCACTCTACCAGAACTTGTATCCTTTCAGCCTCCCACAGCGCACACACATAACACACACACACACACTCGCACTCATCTCCCCACACACAGGTGCACACACATGCACACACACATAAGGCGCACACTCATTAGTGTGCCCACACAAACACACACACACCCATATATGCATACATACACACACATACACACAAACACACACACACCCATATATGCATACACACAAACAATCTAATCTTATTCGGACTTCCGTGGAGACTTTTTCTCCTTTGCAAATGAAGCTGGTGAGTTTGAACTAATTGTGTGTGTGTGTGTGTGTGTGTGTGTGTGTGTGTGTGTGTGTGTGTGTGTGTGTGTGTGTGTGTGTCCTTCAGCATAAGAGTCCTGTCTGACTGAAGTTGTACTACAGGGTGGTCAGCTACACAAACACACTTCCCTCCTGCAAGACAGAGATGACCTCTGTATAAAAAAAATAAACATGTTGTCTGACTGTTGAGATGTGTGCATCCATGCATGTTGGCCATCCGTATGTGTGAGATGAGATGAGAGGAGACGAGACCAAATAAGATGAGATGAAGTGAAATGAGATAAGAAATGACTCTCCCGGGCCACCGTCCGCCTGGCGGTCATCTAGCTTTGGCGCGCACTATCGACGGACTACCACCACCTCTGTGGCTATAGGCCCAGGAGGCAAAGAATAGGTAGCATCACTTCTCTCTCTCTCTCTCTCTCTCTTTCTCTCTCTCTCTCTCTCTCTCTCTCTCTTTCTCTCTGCCCCTCTCCCTCTCTCCCCCTCTCTTGCACTCCCCCGGTCACTGGCATTCTCATTCTCTCCCTCACTCTCTGTTCGATAGTTATTGACGTCTTACTCTTTCGCTCCAAATGAAAGAGAGCGGTGCTTGTGCATCGCTGGCGTGCAGGTTATGGAATCGCTCTGATCACCTGCAGAACACACATACATGCACGCCCACACACACACACACACACACACACACACACACACATACATGCACGCCCACACACACACACACACACACACACACATACATGCACGCCCACACACACACACACACACACACACACACACACACACACACATACATGCACGCCCACACACACACACACACACACACACACACACGAACACACAAACACAATTGCCCACTAAAAGCTCTTGCTGCACAGCCATTTGCTTTCAGAATAGTTCAGTGGCAATTTTTTTCTTTCTTTTCCTTTTTTTTCTTTTTCCGTGACTTTTTCTTTTTCTGTCTCCTTCACTCATTGCCCACTCTGACCAGCACTTCTGTACCTCCACCCAACACTCTCTCACTCACTCTCTTTCTCCCTCCCTCCCCTCCTTCCCCCTTCCCTCCCCCTCATGTCGTCTCCCCAGTTATTCGGAGAGCGACAGGGCAAACAGGAGGTGTGTAATTAGACGGTTGCTCCTGTCAAGATGATGTGAAGGCTTGCACTCGCCGGCTTAGTCAGGTACGCGCAGAGAGTCTGTCTGACAAAATTGTCTGTCTGTGAAGAAGAAATATTTACCATGAAGGGGGAAAAAAACCAAACGCACACATGCACACCCAAACTTGCCCCACACTAACTGACATGTACGTGTAAGTCGGTGTGCGAGAGAGTAAGCTAAGAACAGATACACAGAGACACGTAAGCACACAGACGTTCATACACACAGGCATATGTGTGTAAAGATGTGTTTTAAGGACAGAAAGTGTGCCATTTTTGAGCTATAGCTATCGTATATGAGGCATCAAGTAGATGAGGTTCTATTCTCCTGCCCAGTCATTTCAGCCTAATGTTCTCTCTTCTGTGTATTTTAACTAGATAACAACCTTGAAGGGCCTCCGGTATTTATTTATTTATTTATTTATTTATTTGTTTGTTTTCCAGTAATGACAGTCGTATTATGGCCACTCGTATGTAACAAAGAGCACCACCACACGCACACACACACAAGCACCCTCCCTCGTTACGCCACTTCACACTCTCTCTCAGTACTCTAGCCCGTAACCTCTGTTTAAAGCTGCCCCCTTTTTCCCCCTTTCTCAAAACACCGAGATGCTCACAGGCCGAAAACAAAGCGAGGCGACAGAGAGAGCGGGAAAACGAGGGGGGGGGGGGGGGGTTTAGTGCTGTTTGTGGGGCTGAAAAAAAAAAAGAGAAGAAAGACAGTGGTGTTGAGGGTGGGTGGGGGGGACAGGCATCTCAGAGGGGGAAAAGCAGTCCTCGTCTGCCATGTGCTGCGAGCGGCTGAGATTGTTGTGGCCCAGCTTGAGTCTCTCGCCTTCAGCAATCTCGCCCATCTGTGTGTCTGCGCCGGGGCTCGATACTGGACTGAGCTATTGATTGGCGTGAGTAGCACAGGTCGATGGGCCTGACAGCCAGAATTACAGTAATCTGTCATTATCGACGGATGTCTCTCCAAAACCCATTCTGTCTCTCTATCCCTCCCTGTCTGTCTCTCTCTCTCTGTCTAGTGTATGTGTGTGCCATCGTCATGTGCTTTGCTCTGTCTTTCTCTCTCTCGCTCTCTCTCTCTCTCTCTCTCTGGCTTTTCATTTCTTTTTTATTTTCTTCTTGTTTCCCTCATTCTTCTTTTCTTTCGTCTGTCCAACCTTTTCCCTCTCTTGACACTCTTGATTCTCCGTCTCGTCACCATTTTTGGACTTCCCTGCACCGTCTCCTTTCTTTGCTGCCCTCTCTGCACCAGTCTCCAGAACCTCCATTCCAATGCTTCAGTAGCCCACCCTACACACACACACACACACACACACACACACACACACACACACACACACACACACACACACACACACACACACACACACAGACTCTGAAAACTGTAGATTCTCAAGTGTATGTCTGCATATATATGTGACTGTGTGTGTATCTGTGTGGGGGTGTGTGAGACAGTGACTCTGTAGAGTACCCCCACCCCACCCCCACCATCTGTCTTGCTCACCTGTTGATGGTGGCAAGTCCCAAATGATGATATGTGTCCTTTGCCATTGCTTCAGACATCCAGGGGTACAGTATGAGAGCTAGACCCTTCTCTGGGGTGATGCTAGTGATGGTACCCTTTATTATTATTATTATTATTATTATTAAAAAAACACCATCACCCTTTTTCATTGAATGTTTTGTCTTTGTCTTCAGCTCTTCTTTCTTTTATCTCCCCTCTTTCCTTTCTCCAAAAGCTCTAGTGTGCGTGTATGTATGCATGTGTGTATATGCATTTGTGTGTATGTATGCATGTATGTGAGTGAGTGTGTGTGTATGCATGTATGTGAGTTAGTGTGTGTGTGTATGTATGCATGTATGTGAGTTAGTATGTGTGTGTATGTGAGTTAGTATGTGTGTGTGTGTATGTATGCATGTATGTGAGTTAGTGTGTGTGTGTATGTATGCATGTATGTTAGTTAGTGTGTGTGTGTGTTTATGTATGTGAGTTAGTGTATGTGTGTGTGTGTATGTATGTGAGTTAGTGTGTGTGTGTATGCATGTATGTGAGTTAGTATGTATGCATGTATTTGAGTAAGTATGTGTGGGTGTGTATGCATGTATGTGAGTTAGTATGTGTGTGTGTGTGTATGTATGCATGTAAGTGAGTTAGTATGTGTGTGCCTTTGTGGCAATTCCTTCCCCATGCACTGGGCTCTGAGTTCCAGTTCTGTGGTTGTTGGCCTGCAGGCGTCTCCATCTGCCTCTCCCTCTCTGCACTGATCCCTCGCTCCCCATCACTGTGAAATCGCCTGCTTGGAACCCAGAAAAAAGCACTCTCAGTCATTCATTCATACTCTCTCTCTCTCTCTTTCTCTCTCTCTCTCTTTCTCTCTCTCTCTCTCTCTCTCTCTCGCTCCCTCTCTCTTTCTGTCTGTCTTTCTCTCTGTCTTTTTTCCCTGTCTTGCTCTCTTTCTCTCTCTCTCTTTTCCTCTCTTTCTGACTCTCTCCCTCTTTCTTCCTGGCCCCTTGTGTCTTGGATGGAGAAATGAAAACCATGGCAGATATAGCTGGTGTACAAGCCTTGAGGCTTTCAATGCACACACACACACACACACACACACACACACACACACACACACACACACACACACACAGATCCAAGGCTGAGGAGTTCGCTGATATCAGGCTGTAAAACCGTGAGCTGCAGAAGTTCACCATGTAATACACACACCAACAAATTTCACACATATACACCAAACAACCACACATCATAACACAAATGTTGATGAATTCAACACATCCACATACACACAAACAGTCTTCACAGGCTGAGCACAGTAGGAGCAGGCATGTGCGCACACACACATGTACACACACACACACACACACACATACACACACACACACACACGTATCAAAGCTGTTATCGCTCTTCACAGCACTGCCCCTCAGAGACCAGCTAACAGTCTTCTACTCTCAAGACATCTGTGTGTGTGTGCGTGTTTGTGTGTGTGTGTATGTGTGTGTGTGTGCAAGGCTGTCTGATAAAATGCTTCTATTAGTGCGTGACTTGTGTGTACAAGATGGTAAATGAATTAGGTCTGCGTGTGTGTGTGCGTGTGTGTTTTTCCTATGCAACGGCACTCGACATATGTGCCGATGGCGTGGACACGCGGAGGTCGATGCTGTCCAGGCCGGGGGGGGGGGGGGGGGGATTAGGGGCAGCTTGACCTCCCGTGCCCTCTGGGGGGGCTGAAGGCTGGGGGAGGTCGGGACCTGAGGGGCATAGGGGGGCTCCTGGGGTCACCCCTACAGCTGGTGGAGCGTGTGTTTACAGGCTGGACAGCAGACACACTCCCACTTTCCCCAACACTTCACACACCACAGGACCTTCATGAGGGGAGAGGACAGTCTGCCCACCCTCCCCACATACACATACACACCCAAAGATTGAAAACATACATGCATACTGCATTTGTACATTCATGGTGGTGTTTGAGGGGGGAGGTAATAAATCCCATATTGTGAATGAGATGCATATTTCACATATGTTTGTGCGGTGAAAAGTCTTAGGTAGATTTTTGGAAGATGCTTTGTAGATGCTGTTTATTAAGGTTTTCAGTGTTTACCACAGATGAAGTCCAGGGGAGGTGAAAATTAATCACACACACATACACACACACACACACACACACACACACACACACACACACAATGGCACCAGCTGCAGATGAATTGAGTGGTCAGACTTTTGATGTAGCCCCCTCTCTCTTTTTCTCTCTTTCACTCCCTCTGACACACACACATACATACACATACACACACACACACACACACACACACACACACACACACACACACACACACACACACACACACACACACACACACACACATACACACACACACACACACACACACACAATGGCAAACACATTCGATATCTCAAATGATGTGCGTGTGTTTATCTGCATGTGAAGGAACACTGAAGATGTCTCTTTCTGTATGTGTGTGTGTGTGTGTGTGTGTGTGTGTGTGTGTGTGTGTGTGTGTGTGTGTGTTAATGGTGGGGGTGGTTCTGGTTGGCTTGGACTCCAAGTCAGAGTGAAATGGAACTGGCCTGAGAGGTGGGCATCTCCCATCTGTCCATGGCCGATTGCGGGGGCCAGGAAGAGTAGCAGCCTAGGAGGGGAGGGGTGTATGGGGTGGTGGGGGGGGGGGGGGGGTGCTAAGCGGCTTCCCCATTGGCCGTGCCAGTCCAGTGGTGTGGAGGGGAGGGGAGGAGGGAGGGAGGGTGCAGGAGGGGGCGGCTGCCAAGGAGCGAGGGCCTGTGATTGGTGGAGATAAGCAGTGGGCTGCTGGGGTCAGCATATGGAGCAGCCTGATAGTGAGGGAGCGAGAGAGGCTTTCCCTGTCGCGCTCTGCCTCTCCTTGTCATACTCACACACACACACACATACACACATGTATGTGCACAATCTCTGACTCTTTCTCTTTCTCTCTTTCTCTCTCTCTCTCTCTCTCTCTCTCTCTCTCTCTCCTCTCACTCCCTCCTTTTCTGTAGTTCAGCTCTTTCCAAAGGCAACCAGGCTTTGGGCCTACTCACGTCTGTGTGTGGGGGGTTGTGTGTGTACACTTTAAATGTTACACACACACATACACACACACACAAACACAGCCAAACGCCTAACGGGCAGCATAGCAGCTTCCTTCCAGATTCCACAATGGGCCTCATTGTGTCCCAGTAACGTATTGGCCTGCTGGGCTGCGTGTGTGTGTGTTTGTGTGTGTGTGTGTATGGTGGGGGGGTGGGGGGTTGTGGCACACACTAATTGTCATCTCTCAGAACTAACAATGTTGTGTTTGGGGTGGGGGTGTGTTACAATGAAGACAGTGAGGAAGGGTCAATCAGTCTCAATTTCTCTCTCTCTCTCTCTCTCTCTCTCTCTCTCTCTCTCTCTCTCTCTCTCTCTCTCTCTCTCTCTCTCTCTGTCTCCTTCTATGTCTCTCTCTCAACTTCTCTATCTCTCTGTCTCACTCTCTCTTTCTCTCACACTCTCTCTGTCTCACTCTCTCAACTATCAATGACGTTGCATTGCCCGTTTGTATAAATTCCAGTCCAGTTTCTGTCCTTATCTTGATATGATTAATATTGACCACTCTGACTGTGCTTCATTCTCTTAATGATCCAACTTCACGCAGATGAATAAATCTGGGTTATTTATTTTTGATATGCATTTTTTTTTTCATGCTCAATGAGATTTTGCACCTGCAACATTCTTTTTTTTTTTTTCTTTCATATTTTGTGCACTCCTGGTCAGAGCAGATTTCATACGCTGTTTCTGAGGGGTTTTGCATTACAAAATACCCTGAGTAGCACCCGACCACACCAGGATGTACGCGGTTGTCATTCATTGCTTTTTGTGTTTTCTTAGAGTTGTTTGTCTGTCTGTCTTCATGAGGTCTGTCTTGTTTTCCGAAAGCGCCTGTATTTTCCTCCTCCACACTCATGCATATAGAAAGTTTGCAGTGGAGTGGGTGGGTGCGTGCTGCCAGTGGGGCAGAGATGTTTGTCCCTGCCAGACCCCCTCCGGCGCTCACGGCCACTGCGTGTAACGTGGAGAGGGGGGGGCATTGTGGGTAATGGTCAGGGTCCAGACCTCGCCTGACGAGGTGTTTAGGATGCACAGGGCTGCCTGTGATGGACCCCCTCAGAGTTCCATCAGTAGCCTGAACCACAAGCAGCCTGCCCCAAGAGACACCAGCACATCTCTCTCTCTCCCTCTGTCTCTCTCTTCCTCTGTCTCTGTCTCTCTCTTCCTCTGTCTCTGTCTCTCTCTCTCTCTCTCTGTCTCTCTCTCTCTTTTCCCTCGGCCTTGTCTCTAACCATCTTCCTTTCTCTTTCTGCCTCTTATTCTGTGTCCATATTTATTCTTTTTCTCTAAGTCAGTTTCTCTCCTCTCTCTCTCTTCTCTCTTCTCTCTCTCTCTCTCTCTCTCTCTCTCTCTCTCTCTCTCTCTCTCTCTCTCTCTCTGTCTCTGTCTCTGTCTCTGTCTCTCTCCCTCTCCCCTTTTCCCTCGGCCTGGTCTCTAACCATCTTTCTCTCTTTCTGTCTATCATTCTGTGTCCATCTTTTTTCTTTTTCTCTAAGTCAGTTTCTCTCCTCTCTCTTCTCTCTCTCTTCTCTCTCTCTCTCTCTCTCTCTCTGTCTCTCTCAATCTCTCTCACACTAACTCATTATCTCTACTTTAAACCAGCTAAACTTTTTTTAAAGCTTGTCTAAACCGTGTCATCTGATGAACAACTGAGTGTTTGTGGGTGTGTTGTTAAATATGTATAGTTCACATCAGATTTTATTTCATTTTTTAAGTCAGTATATAGAATGGTTAGAATTCAGGAATAGTTCCCCATGTAAATGTACAGCACTGTTCCGATCATGTTCTTTCCCTGTGTCCTATTGGGTGCCATACAAACTGCGGAACAAGCAGGTCATCCAAATGACCCTGGATCAGTGATCCCATGGTGAGAGTAACTGTAAAAATGCTTTCCTCTCAGAGGTCATTTAACATATTTAAATGTCTTTCCCCACTCACGCATGAATACCACACTCCTGGTTATTCACTCTGTTTAGCTGCCTCAGGGAGAAGCGCCTCGCTACACACAACATCCGCTGTGAACCTTGTCCTCTTTTTTTTCTGGGGGGCATGGACCTTCTGCATCCCCTTGGCTAGCGATGGGTAACGGCGATCAGTGTGGGGAGGTGGGGTATGGGGCCACGGGCTGGCCGTGCGATAGCATTCATCTGGGCCCCTGGCCCCTCTGTGTTTTCAGAAAGCAGGAGTGCTGTCGGTTGTCAGTGCCAAATCAGCTTAGGTGAAACGCAGAACACGACGGCAGCTTAGGTGAAACGCAGAACACGACGGCAGATGGCAGAACCGTCGGGCTCCCCTAATCAATGTTTTTACGTCACTGTGTGTGTGTGTGTGTGTGTGTGTGTGAGCCAACCCCTCCCTTAGCACTCTCATAACATTAGCTTCTTCACCCATGTACACCTCTGACATTAAATAAACATTACCTTTCATGCTTGTTCAGTGTTCTCAATCACACATACAAATGCACACACACACACTTACACACATACATCCGTACTCACGCAGACACACTCACTTCACCCGGGGCACTTGGGGTGCGATAAATAGAGGACTGGGCGGGGGTGGGAGGGGAATCATCACTGATTCTCGTGGCCATCTTTCATTGACACACACACACACACACACACCCCTCTCCACCCCGACCCCCAGCTCAATTGCGTTTGGCCAGGTGATTAATAGGACGGCCCTGTGCCTGCGCAGGGAGGAGCAGGCGGCCAGATCTGGGTGGCTGGTGCCGCGCTGTGCTGTGCTCTGCTGGGGCCCCGGGGCTACGGTGCATTAGGGGCCAGGGCCTATCTCGCCGCTCATCTGTGGGGACATTGGCCCTGTAATGACGGCAGGGTGGCCGGGGGGTTGTGGTGGTGGGGGGCCAGGCCCCCGCGCTCGCTGCGTCCCACCTAATAAAATCACTGTTAGAGGGGCCCTTCCATATCACGGCCATCAGATGGAGAAATAAAGCGATTAGCCTCCACTCCAGGGCACACATAGATTTCTGCAATTACAGCCTGTAAAACTCCTCCAATTCGATTATTTATGCGATGTTTCTTTCTCTCTCTCTCTCTCTCTCTCTCTCTCTTCCCTCCCTCCTCCCTTCCTCCTCTCTATCTCTCTCTCACTCACCCTTTCTCAATCGTCCTTTTATACAACATGCAGTGTGCTCCACAGTGTTAAGGCCGTTGACCCCAGGACTTTTGCTGTCATCTTTTTCTGTGTGGCCCGTTGATCTTTTTACAATATGAGATTCCTGTCTTTACACAGTGGTGTATATAACCATGTAGTCACAATCCATAAGTCATAAAAAGCTATCCTGCATGCCCATCCCCTTCACACGTACACGTATATTCACACAAACAAACATACTACACTGGACTGCTCCTTAGGGCTCATTCACACAGACTTGAGCATGTACAGCGCGTATCCGTATACAATATGTTTGTATAGGGACAGAATATGCGCATATCACGCGTGCGTGCGGTGTGAACAGTCTAATTTGTTAACATGCATTCTAAACGAATACGGACAGAAAACGGCCACGCGCTGAATACGCAGAGTGTTTGGTGTGAATGAGCCCTTAGCCTGTCTGGGTACACGTGTGTGTACTTTTTTTTTGACAATTTATTGCCTTAAAGTATATCCTAATATACAATATGGTGCTATTTGTACTGCTTAATTATTTTGTATGTATTAACATTGATCTGTATGTAGAACTGATGGTAGTTGCACTATTTTTTCAGGCCAGCTGCAATGCAATCTTGTTCTGATGTATGCTGCCTTGTGTATTTTACAAAGAACACAAAGTACTTGTGCATGTAGGAAGAGCACCTTAGGGAGAAACTATAGCTATTACACCTACCCCTACACTATCTATAACCAAGTAAATAGTTCAGGCTGTTAGTCCCTACTCCCAGGAGTAACACGCACAACTGGCCGCTGACTACAGCTATTCACGCAACCTCATGTGAGCTGTACAGGACAGAGCAGCTGAGGGGATGGCCAACTGGAGCCGTACAGACAGATGCTCAACAAGGGTTAACCTGAACCAGCCGGCTACCGTTACAGTGACTGGGGCTGCTGGGGCCGTTTACATGATCCACTCAGCAGCACCTACCTATCGCTTTCCCCCATGGCTTTCACCATGCCAACAACATGCATCTCATCCAGGACCACTGGCAAGCCTTTGCAGTTTCCTCCAACATTTCCTTAACAATTACAATAAATAAATAAATAAAATACAAGACACTTGCACATGTGGGGAGAGCACCCATTGTACCACACTTCAGGCTTTCCTAACTACAGCCATTACAATTATCCATACATTATGCGGGACACATCCTCAGCAGTGTACCTCAGGATCAACGGGTGTTTCGGGCCTTTATTCACTGTACACCCTCCCCTGAGGCGGCCCCACTAAAGGTGATCAATCCTTTAGCGTGTGTCCACAGTTTAGCTACCTGCTACCCAAATTTCCAAATTGTACTTCCACAATTCACTTACAACCACCGTTTACTTCCAAAATTTACTACTTACTGCTCATTACCAACTGTTTGCACCAACGCATTAAAAAAAAAAAAAGGGAAAGAGGAGGGGAAGGAGAAGGGGGGAAAGGGAGCCTGTCTGGGCTTCGCTCACCCCAAGGGCCTGTCTGGGCCTCATCTCCTCCTCCTCCTCCTCCTCCTCCTCCTCCCCCATCTCATCTCCTACACAGCCCCCACCCGACTTCCAAAGTTTTACTTACAAAATTAACCACAACCACAATTTACTTCCAAAATGACCTGCTTACTTACTAATTAGGACTTGTTATCGAATATTTGCACTTTACCACCATTTTACCACAGATACTATCACTTTGCAGTCATTAACGCATACGCCATTACACAAACGACACTGCGACAGACGATTCTACCCATTCACTTACCATTAAATGTATCCACCTCTTGAATCTAATGGTGTCTAATGCTCAGCTATCCCGTGTTCCATACACCGCAAAACCCCGGGAAACTTGGCCACTCTGTATCCCAATACACCGCACGATCCCAGAGAGCCTGATTCTAAGCTGCCCATGTGTGTGATGGCTGCCATTTATAAGCCTCTTCTTCTGTGTTTCTATTGACCCACTAAACGCACTACTGCCATCTGCTGGTCTGGGGTGCCCATCCTTATCTGCACAAACAGCCCTAGGTTGCACTAATCTCCACCTCCTCAATAGCACACTGGCCAAGGCACTCGACCCACACCTGGAGGGCCTGGGTTTGAATCCCTCCACCGCCCCATTCGAACATGGCAACCCTACTGCTTACCCCAGGCAGAGACTGCCCTTCTCATTCTTCTAGTCCTAGCTGCGTCCTCTGACATCTCCCTAACAGTTTTACGTAGATTCTTACCACCAACCCCAAGCTCCCCTAGCAATGAAATGACTGACCTCCCTACAAACCCTCTACAACCCACTTCTACTGGAAATACTCTTGCCCTCCATCCTTTCTGCTCTGCTTCCAATCTCAACTCTTCATACTTAAGCTTTTTCCTTTCATATGCTTCCTCTAGGGAGCTTTCCCATGGGACAGTGAGTTCAATAAAATACACTACCTGTTGGCTGGTCGACCAATAGACTATGTCTGGCCTCAAGTTAGTGGTAACTATTTCTTGAGGGACCACCAACTTTCCACCCACATCTACAAGCATCTGCCAATCCTTTGCTTCCTGTGTAGTACTCCTTGACTTTGCGGCTCTCTTACTTTTCTCACCCTCCCGCACAAACTGGATACCTTTTTTATGACTACCTTCTGCATTTACCAGCTGCCTCCTACTCTCAATTCCTGCTGCTAAGCATTTTAATACTTGGTTGTGACGCCACGTATAGCGACCCTGTGCCAAGCTAACTTTACAGCAGGATAGTATATGTCTCAATGTGGCTACACCTGAACAGAGTGTGCATGACGTATCCCGGTATACTCTTAATGACTAACATGAAGTCCAACTCTAAAACGTTAGGCCTATATAATTTCAAATGGAGTGGCATGCTTTTCTGTACTTAGGTGTTTGCATAAATAGAAGAGCAGAGGATGTTCGGTTCAAGTTATTGTTTAGTTTTTACCTGTTACAGTTAAGTTATTGCCTATCTCTAGCAGTCCTTGCTGTTTGTATGTGTGTCAGCTCAATTAGGCTTTCAGGGCCTTGGATTGCTGTTCGGTAGACACATTTTCGTTGCTTATTGTTTCACCTGTACTGAAACAATACTTCTACTGTAAATAATTACTGTAAATAAGTCCTTACAATGTTGTCTTAGGGCTCATTCACACCAAACACACTCCGTATGCAGCGCATGCCCATTTTCTGTCCGTATTCGTTTAGAATGCACGTTAACAAATTAGACTATTCACACCGCAGGCGTGATCTGAGCGTATTCTGTCATACATACACACACACACATGTCGAACACGGTTACGTGCTGTACACGCTCAAGGCGGCGTGGATGAGCCCTTACAAGTTCCTTGTTGTCCAAAACTTTTGCAGCTTGTGTCAAGAATTAAGGTGCAAAGACAAAGGCACTGTTGAGAGTCACAGCAACAGTATGAGACTTATTCCACAGCCGTTACTCAGTTGCGGAGTACAACATTTTCGTTTCTTCTGGCAAGCCAGCTTCTCGTGCGGTCTTGTGTCGGCAGCCTCCGCGCTGCAGGCCTCAGTGTTATAATTGGCTCCGGCATAATTGGTGTCGTACGGCAGGATGCGGCACGGAGAGAGGCTTTCTGCATGGTGCCGCTCTGTGGGTGTTTGTAA